>JANHGL010008784.1:53354-106812 GCA_024611195.1 Ceyx melanurus
AAAGAAAAGAAAAGAAAAGAAAAGAAAAGAAAAGAAAAGAAAAGAAAAGAAAAGAAAAGAAAAGAAAAGAAAAGAGACAAAAATAATCATCCCTTCTACATACATCATGGGGTAGACTTATGTAACAATCTACATTTATGTTAAAAAGCAATCTGTTTCCTGAGCAGCAAATAAAAAGGAGCTTGGCTGAAATGGGCAGTCATTTGAAATGTGAACCAGCGTTAATGGAGTTTTGGCACATGCCAACAATTTCAGTTATTAGCACTGGCTGAATGATGCCAAGACTATACGATAATCCCATAATCAGAAGGCTTATAGCAGAGGATCGGAGACACAGCAAGCTTTGCAAAATGATGCTGTAGTTGCTGTCTTTATCCAGAGGCTACTTATTAACAAGAATAACATCACAAAAAAAAAAAAAAAAAAAAAAAGAATGATGTCATCCTTTAAAAAGAAAATAAAAACAATGTGATAGTTTAGTTTCCTGATATTGACAGCCATCTAGTTTTTTGCAGGACACTGTGAAATTAAATTGACTGGTAACATTTTTTTTCTTCTCCTTTACTTATAAAGTTACTTCACAGTGAAAATAGCACATATATAGAAATACATAAAGCAGATTGCTGATAAATAGACTAACCACAACATACTCATATTTGGTTTTGTACACACTGTACTGAGCATTGTGAAACTGGGACACACAGTACTTAAAGCATTATACTACACCAGGAGACCATATTCCATTACCATTTCACATGGGGGAGGAAATATAAAAAAAAACACTGTTCACTTTGCTTTTCTTTTTTCTGTAATTACTTCTTCACATTCATCACTTAATATAATTTCAAAATTTCCACAGGTCTCAAAACCTCTCTCTCAAGTTTCATCAACAGCAACTTGGCAACAGCAGAGCCAGGGGATCAGCACTTCACCTCAGCAGTGGCACTGTCCCCGCAGCTTTTGATTGACCCCTCTTGTCATTAATCCAAGTCTCTGGTCTTCAGATGTTTAATTACCTTTCTTTAAAGTGATGCACAGTCGTTTACAGTAATATAATAGTCCTCCTGGACAATGTCTGAGACAAGAAGTTCTCCTTGAGAAAAGAGGCTGAGACACGGCATTCCTGTGACTCCTGGGCTCATTTGGTCCACCAGCATGCGGCCATCATCAAGGCTCTTCACCCCTAGGCAACATTGGTTTGTCAGAGGAGAATCACTTTGTCCTGCTACTTGGCAAAAGGGTAAAGGAAAAACTGTTGTAGCCTGGATGAGAGGGAAGGAAGGATGCAATGGCAGGATCTTCAGGCTCCTGCCTGTGAGCCTACAAAGATAAAAGCAGTGCGAGTCACTCACAAGCCCAGAGGCCAAATACTGATCTGGTCACACTGACACTCACATTCCCCCTTCCCCAAAGACAATGTGTTTGCCAGCAGAAAACAGCAGTACAAGTAATTGCTGTTCTCATGTCTGGAATGTCTACTGGTGTTCAGGGACTTGGTCAAACCTTAGAAAAAGTTTCTGTGGGAGCAAAGTGAGGGTGAAGAAAAGTATGAATGATCTGTCAGAATGCAAAAGACAAGAAGGGAAGGTTTCTTCATAGATACTGAGGCCAAAAATAATGATGCTTCTAGCAGTTACAAGATCCATTCTGCTCTTCATTACTCTCCTGGTTAGTTTCAAAATTGCAGTGCAATCTTTGTGAACTAGAAGCAGAGCAGGCAATGCTGGGTTGGAAAGGATCTCTAAGCACCTTGAGGAGTGGCCTGAGAACAAGAGGAAATTACCAAGAGCCCAGACTTACTGCTGGAGTGCTAACCACAACCAGCGCTGGGTCAAAGTGACAGCCAGGCCTGTGCAGTGTACCACAGGGATTAGTCATGCTCTGAGGGAACAAGATGACATGGCAGATGCCCTGCTAAAACAAGTAGTTCCCAGGGTTCTCAAAACTTTTTTTTTTTTTTTTCCTTAGCAGGAACTGGAGTTGGAATTAAGGGCATCTCTTTCCTCTGTTTGGCCACTATTTTTCTTCGAAGTTACAAGAGCCAAGACTTCTGTATCATAGGGGCAATCTTGCTGAAATCACCAAGTGACTTTAAATTTTGTTGTGGGAAGAACTGTTCCTCTGGGCATGAGACCTTAGGGAGTCCCACTGTTGCTGTCATTGTTGGGAGAGACACTCAGAGACTTCTGGAAAGACAGGAAGGATTATTTCATGTTTTACACACTCTGGGTGTATTTGAACCACAATAATAAGTTGCAGTTTCAACATAACATGGTCTCTGTCAGCAGCTGGTTATGGCTCAGTCTCAGCAGCCTGCAGCATGGGGCAGGATAATGTATTTATGTCCCAGGAGCTATAGGGAGAGGAAACTGCTTTCATTCAGCTGGCACTGGGTGAGGTTGAAAGCAGAGGCACAGCCTTGGACCAGGCATGGTTTCCTAGCTAAATATCTAACAAAAGAAATAAAGCATTAACAGCAGCCTCAAAGTCTCTTTCCAGGGGCTACCAGGGATGGAGTTCCTGTGTTGGCTGCAGAGCAGGATGAGTGGCTGTTGGAAGGGTTGCAGGGCTGTTTCTGGGAACTCGTGGGGGACTCCTGGCTCTGAGGAGAAAAGAGATGTATTTTCCCAAAGAACAAATGCTATACTCAAACTTTCAGAGCGACACAGAACATATGGGCAATAACTGTCTGCACAAATGTGCACATGCTTGCATCTGTACAACCCTTGAACCTAGACTGTCCTTGAACCTAGCCCTTGGCCTAGATAGGCTGGAGAGTTGGGCAGGGAGAAATTTAATTAAATATAATAAGGGTAAGTGTAGATTCTTGAACCTGGTAAAGAACAACCCCAGGTAGCAGTATAGGTTGAGGACTGGCCTGTTGGAGAGCAGCGTAGGGGAAAGGAAAACCTGGGGTTCCTGGTGGACAGCAGGATGACCATGGGCCAGCAATGTGCTCTTATGACCAGGAAGGCTAATGGTATCCTTGGGTGTATTAGAATGGATGTGGTTAGTAGGTCGAGGGAGGTTCTCCTCCCCCTCTACTCTGCCCTGGTGAGGCCTCATCTGGAGTATTGTGTCCAGTTCTGGGCCTCTCAGTTCAAGAAGGACAGGCAAATGCTCTAAAGGGTCCAGCACAAAGCCACAAAGATGATGAAGTGGAACATCTCCCTGCTGAGGAAACACTGAGGAAGATGGGTCTCTTTATCTTGGAGAAGAGGAGACTAATGTTTATCAAAATGTAAAGGGCAAGTGCCAGGAGGATGGAGCCAAGCTCTTCTCAGTGACATCCAATGATAGGACAAGGGCCAATGAGTGCAAGATTGAACAGAGGAGGTTCCATGGAAACATAGATACTTTTTCACAGTGAGGGTGACAGACAGAGCATGGAACAGGCTGCCCAGGAAGATTGTGGAATCTCCTTCTCTGGAGACATTCAAACCCCACCTGGACATGTTCCTATGTGACCTGATCTAGGTGATCCTGCTCTGGCAGGGAAGTTGGACTCAATGATCTTTCAAGGTCCCTTATAACCCTGAACATTTTGTCATTCTGTGAAGGCATAAGGTTATTGGCAGGAGCAGAATCAGTGGGATGAAGTGCAGTGTGAAGGGCTCTTCCCCCCAGTGCCTAGGAGCAATTAAAGGGTAGAGTCAGGACGAGGCCCTTGGGCTGGTTCAGTGCAGAACAGGCAGCAGGCTTTCTGCCTGTGCATGAGCCAAGAGCTTAGTGGAGATGAGAGAAGATTGGGCGACAGGTCAAACTGGTGTTCCCAGACAAATCATAGAATACATTGGGTTGGAAGAGACCTCTCAAGGTCATCTAGTCCTACCCCTCTGCAGTGAGCAGGGACATCCTCAACTAGATCAGGTTACTCAGAGCCCCATCAAGCCTGACCTTGAATGTCTCCAGGGATGGGGCCTCCACCACCTCCCTGGGCAACCTGTGGGAGCTGGGTAACCAGCAGTAAGAAAAATAAAGTGCCATAATGACAGCTGCACACAACTCAGGTACACACACGTCCATGATGTCCTGTGTTCTTCAGGAGGGGCTGGAGAGAGTGGAGGAGTGTGGTGAGTCAGGTTGGGTTGGCACTGAGGTAACTCAGAAAAACCACCCCAAGTTCTGGGTTTTTTTCAGATTCACCCTTCTCCTTTCCTTACCCTCCAACTCCTTTGCCTGCCAGTTCAGGAAAGCAAAAAGAGAGACAGAAAAGATGTAGGGAAAGAAGAATAAGGAAATGTGGCAAAGGACTGCTAGATTTATAACTTTTCAGAAGGAAAGAACTTTGATGTATCATAGAAATACTTAGGTTGAAAAAGACCTTTAAAATCTTTAAGTCCATCTATTAACCCAGCACTGCCAAGTCCACCACTAAACAATGTCCATAAACACCACATCTACACACATCTGTAAAATAACTCCAGGTATCATGATTGAACCACTTCCTGGAGCAGCTTGTTCCTGTGCTTGACAACTCTGCCAGGCAGTTTTCCAGTCACTCCTCCCCAAGCCTGTTTCATTGCCTGGGGTTATTGTGACCCAAGTGCAGGACCCAGCACTTGGCCTTGTTAAATCTCATCCCATTGATCCAGACTGTCCCTCTGTAAAGCCTCCCTAACCTCAAGCAGCAATTTAGTGTCATCCTCAAAGTTACTGAGGGTGCACTTGATCCCCTTATCTAAATTGTTGATAAAGATATTAAAGAGAATTGGCTCCAGTACTGAACCCTGGGAAACACTGTTGTGACCCATCACCAACTCTATTCAACTCCACCACCATTCTTTGGGCCTGGCCAACCATTTTTCTTTATGCAGTGAAGAGGTAAAAAGAACTGTCCAAGTCATGAGCATCCAGATTCTCCAGCAGAAATGGTGTCAAAGGTTTTACTGAAGTTCAAGTAAACAGCATTCACAGTATTCCCCTCAGCCACTAAACTAAGCCAATCATCTTGTCATAGAAGATAGGTTAGTCAAGATAACAAAGAAGACCTTGCCCTGCTGAACTTTCCCTCTCATCCCCAAAAGCATCCAAGGAATAAAAAACTTTTACATGGTGTGAGTGACAGAACACTGGAGCAGGCTGCCCAGAGAGGTTGTGGGGTCTCCTCTGGAAACGTTCAAAACTCACCTGGACATGTTCCTGTGTCATCTGATCTAGGCTCTGGCAGGGGGTCTGGACTAGATGATCTTTCAAGATCACTTCCAAACCCTAACACTCTGTGATTCTGTGAAGACCCAGGGAAGCAGCCCTAGTTGTAAGACACATGCTTCCTCTGTCATGGTGTGGTCACCCAGGTCTCTTCTGTCAGCCCTCCCACTCACCTGGAACTGCATCCAGCTCACAGCAGAATTAGCACACCTTAGAGCAATCCAACCATACCAGGAAGTCTCCAGCATCAATTCTCTTTTCCTTGTTTTGTGAAGAGCTCTCTCTCACTGGCATGCTTTGGGTATCATTCAATCCACACTTCTCAAGCTTGTCTGTGAGGATCCCATGGGAGACAGTATCAAAAGTCTTGCTGAAGTCAAGGAATGACACATCCACTGCCCTTCCCTCATCCATTCATCTACTTATATTATCATAAAAGGCTATCAGTTTACCTTTAATCTTCAAATACAAGGAATAGTGATCACAACAGTAAGCTAGTAAGATATTAGTCCAAAACAAAAGGTAGTCCTTCACACACTTCCAAACACCCTGTGGACATCCTCATCAAACAAGGCTGTTGTGGTTGCTGAAAGTTCCTATGGGCTCAAAAAGTTAACATGAAAAATATGGAAGATATATCAACTAAGGGCTTCAAATAACACAGACAGGCTCAGGAAGTCTCTTTGGTGTGGAAGATTGGGAGAGAAGTGTTAGTATTGTCCTGTTCTCTCCTAGGTTTTTTGGCTACTGCTGAAAATGAGGCACTGTGGTCTTACACTGCTTTTTGGTGCAGTGTACTTTGGTCATCATCAGGCCTGTATGCATGAGCCTGGGCTTCTATCCTGCCCTCATTCAAATGTGACAAACAGACAAACCTCTTAGGACACTTTTCTGCCCTTTTATCCAAAATTTGTCACCACTTCTCCAATCCTCTGCTTCTTTCCCTTCCCACATGCTCAGTAGACCAAAACCCTGCACTCCAGTTAGTGAGATCAAACCAGAGCACTGTAAAGCACTAGGATATGCCTGATAAAAGTCCCCATGACAGGTACCAACATCGTATCCAAGGACAGCCCAAGCCAAACTGCTTCCCTCCCAGCACCCCTCCTGGTGGTTCTCACACCCTGCCACATCCATAGTCCCCCTCATTGTGAAATTTCTCATTACCTAAACTGACATGCAATTTAAGAGGAGCTGGGGAAGGCTTCAGGTTCCTTCCTGTCAGGTTATGTTACCACCTCCACCCACCCCCTCAGATCTGCAGCCACAGCTCAGGAGTCAGCACAAGGCAGGGACTGATTCCAATAGATAGTCTGGGTGAAGCTGCACATTCTGGGTGGGAAAGAAGGTTTAACACTGAGCTTTAACAGAGCTGCTCTGTGCCAGGTAGTGGTACTCATGCCAGAGAACAATCTCTCATGCATTTTATGAACAGATGCAGAGCCGAAAACATCCTCCCTTTCCCTGTGTTCCTTCTTCCACCTGAAAGGAACGGAGGTGCTAAACCTCTCCAGGTCCTGTGTGTCCCTTGCCCTCTTTTTATTTGCAGTGGCTGTTCCTTGGTTTTTGCCTGAGTGGGTGCATGTCAGGCGTGAGCCACACGTTCCTGTTCCAGGACCAGTTCCAATCCCATACGTGCTTGCAAGCAAACCCACTCCCAACCCGGGGACAGATGACTCAAATGAGAACTTAGAAATATTTAACTCCTCTGTGCCAAGAGATTTTCCAGCCCTGAGCACAGAAGGAAGAAAGAGCTGAGCAAAAGGCAAACTGTAATCAGTAGCTGGCTCTCTAAAGGGGATGGATATTTCCACTAAGGCACCCAGGCTCTCTTAGAACTGGAAAGGTATCAACTCATACCAATGCCTTGTACAGGTTCTCCAAGCAAAATTACCTGTTATTGCCAATAAAGATAAAATCAAGAGGCTTCTGTGCTGCAAAATTATCATGTAATGGCAACATTTGAAAAGGTCCAGCAAATGCTGACACTTGACTGAAAGAGTCAGTTGCTGCAGAGTAAACAAGAAAATTACTTGCCTGAAAGCACCATCTGGTAAGGAGGCAACTCTGCAAAATGACGAGCCTGCAATTCAGACACAAATTCTAAATGTGGTCCTGTAATGATCTACCCGGCAAACAAAACACAAGTGTGAAGAGTGGGAGGCACTTTTTTTATTTTTTTTTAAATAATTCCTTAATTTAGGAAAGTGTGATTGATAAAAAAAAAAAACCAAAAAAACAAAACACCACAAAAACAAACAAACAAAAAGTTACCAGAAATAAGAGAGATTCCAAGACTGGACAACACAATAACAACAACAACAAAAAGAACAACCAAAAAACAACAACAAAAAAACCCACCCCACACAAACCAAAACAAAAAACAAACAGAAAAGACATAAAAAGATCTCTGTGCAGAGTTAATCTGAGGAATCTGTTGATATACTAAAGTCACAACATTGCAGGATGAATGGATTGTTTTTATGAATGACATGACTATACTGCGTTACTTGCTAGAGGTTTGAGCCTTCCTCCAACTTTATATACTGCAAATTTGGAAAAGTAATTTTTCAGGACATATAGAAGCCTCAGATTGAGAAATATCTTGCCAGATTATTTTCCTTTTTCCTATTCAAGCATTTCTCGTACTTTTCAAGTGTCTGTCAGGAGTCAGTGTTGAGCAATGTCATTAGGCCACTCAGAACATCATCCACTTCCTATGGAGGATTTACTTTGCCACTGGGATTGAATGCGCTTAATACCGATCTTTGTAGTTACACCCAGGCTGGGGGCAGAGGGAGCAGAAAGCAGAGAGAAACAACAGTGAGTAAAAGAGAAGAAAAAGTTGCTTCAAAGTAACTTCACCTCTTCCCAATAGTTTTTCCACATGTACGCTTTGGGGATGATGAATCTTAAACAGATCAGGCTGGATACTTCAGATGAGCCATTCCTCTGAAGTTATTCTGTTGTCATCACAGAACACAGTACTTGGGGTTTGGGTGCTTCCTCATGTGTTCTTCTCTGCACTCCACTTTCGGCACAGAGCAGCGACACACAGAACCAGTCAGAGTGGGGAGGAGGCTGGGATGGAAATGCACATGACACACAGAGAATTCTGGTCCTGGGTAACCTGCTTTTTTTGACTGTTTGAACATCAGTCTCCACTGGCAATTAAGCTTTGGGTCTACATTCTTTGGGTCCTACTTCCACACAGGATATCACAGATTTACTTAAATAGAAGCTGATCTCAAGAGTGCTCCACCTGCTGATGTGCTCGTAGAGAACATAATTTCCAGATGCTCCAACACAGTGTTTGCTGAAAGTACAGGCAGGAGTCCAGAAAGCTGCCTATAGGTGCCAGGGATGGAGTCATCCTTCAGTGAAGCCCTGATAAGGCTTGGGGTCTGGTAACATGTACTTGAGTTGCAGAAACAAAGTTTAATTCAGCAGCCTTTGTTACACTTCTTAATACAAGACCTGTTCCTCTATAACAGAACTTCTCACTGGTGATTTAACCAGAACTGCTAGAAGGCATGTTGGTGGCAGGTTCAGATCTCCATGCAGCCTCACTGGGATAGGTCTCAGCTGAACAGCACTTAACAACAGAGAGGGAATGAAATTACACAGGTTCAAGGGCAAGGGCCCTTCCTAGGTGGACTTCCATTCAGGCAATGGATGATCTTGCCCCTTTCTGTCCAAGTCAAATAATTTCAGATACAAGAAAATGAAGGTGGCATGGAGAACTTGGGCATTTTCTAATACCATGACTATTTAGACACAGCAAGTCAATTTGCTAGAAAACATCTTCTGTTAGCTAACAAGGGCAGTCAGCCAGCTCTGTGAGGTACCTCAGCTACTGGCATAAAACATGAGGTATTTGCTTCAGGGCAGAGCTGAGACTAGTCTCAAAGCTGGATATCCTTCCTCTTATGATGAAGGACACAACACATTCCTCCCTTAAAGTGTCTTTCTTTCCCTGATAGATCTGCTCTGACAGGACAAGAGGGGTCCTGCTGCCTGAAGCTGCTCTCCAACTGCAGCTTTGGCAACTGGAGCTACCAGCTCACAAAACTTTCTTGAGGCATTTGGTTTATTTCTTAGTTTTTATTTATAGTCTCTCTTTAAAAACTGGAGATCAGCAAGGAAAGAACAAGGGCCTGCAGCACGAAGCAGCTGGGTATGGCAGGAAAGACTTCAGCCAGTATGAGTGATGGGTCACTCCCAGGGCTCTGTGAGTTTAGCTGAGGGTGCAAGGATTTCATGCCACAGTGAACACCAATGGGTTGATGGGGCTGTGTGGAGATGCTTCCCTTTGGCTATTGTTATGGTTAAAGAAAATCATGTTCTTGGGCACTTGCAGTATATACCATCCTCAAGCCTGCACAGACACCAGGCACCCAACTGGAGATTCCTTTCAGCTATGCCTATGAAATATACTGGGTAGAGGGGGACCAGAGTGCATTCTCTAACTTGGTCAATGGTGAGGTTAAGTGGTCTGGCTCCTAGGACCAGCTTCTGGTCTTGTTTCCATGCACAAAATATAGGTACTCAGGGTTTCAACATGGCTGTAACATAAAAAGAGCAGCAGATGTTTATGAGATTAAAATGTGACATTTAAACATGAAGACATTTCTTCCATGGATGCAAGAAGTCTCAAATTTAGCAGAGAAGGCTGAGTCCCACATATGGCAGAACAAAGCTATAAAAGTTGTCAGCAAGTGATATTCATCTGGATTTAGAAACAACTTGTTCCTACCATGTAACACAAATGCGATTGAAAACATGCCTGTCTTTAGCTGTGAGTGTAGTACGACACAAAACGCATGGATGCACTTTTTTTTTTTTTTTTAGTCCCATAGATACAGAGTCTCAGCTTTTTTTTTGTCGATTACTCATTTTACTTATTCTACGGCTCTATAGTCAACAGCTTCCAGCAAGTGCTGAGCCTTCCAAAAGTAAAGTGCTGCTAGACAGAGTGAAGCAATGCTAATTTTGAGTTCCAGGTTTGATGAAGCAGAAAGTGAGGACAACAGACCACTAAGGTCTTCATGCTCTAGGAATCGCATCAGGGAAAGAGGCACAATCCAGTGTGCTGCCCTCTCATGGGCTCAGCATCAGCTAGTGTAGAGTATGAAAGGTGAGGAAAAAAACCCTGTATTTACTAACTCATGCAGTTATTTTCTTTCTATTGCTTTCAGAGTCTTGAGGCACACAAGGATCTGGACAATAAAAAGGAAAAGTGGATCAGCCACCTTTCCCCACCTCCTTTCTTTAGTGAAAGGACTATGTTTGAAGAAGGCTTGTTATCTAGCTCAGCAAAACAGCTCAGGCAGCATTCCCACATGTACTCTCACACATGCTCACAACTCCCTTTGACAGTTGTCCTGTAACTGATGTCTGTTTGCTCAGACATTAGTAAATATAGGCACAAAGGCCAAAATCAATTCAATACCAGAAGAAAAAACCAAAACAAAGCAAACAAGCAAAAAAAAAAAAAACCAAACGCCTAAAAAAGGTTAATATTTACAAAAATAAATGTCTTCAGGGTGGTGTTGCTCAGCTGGCAGTGAGGCATAGCTGAGGGATGGGGTAAGCTCTCTGCAATCTGGCTCAGTTTTGCCCTCCCACAACTGCATTTTGCTGTTGTTGGAGCCTGGCCAGCATCCCACCCCCAACACTACTGCACCCCAAAGGTGCTTTATTTCACTGGGCTGAGTCAATGAAGCATTTTGTATTCTTAATTGTAACCGTATTTTTTTTCAGAGTTTATTCCACAGGGCCAGGCAAGTCATGCTTAGGGCTAAAAACAATAATTTAACAAGCCATGAAAGGAAAAGCTCCCTGTACAACCCTCTCATTTTTGTCACATCCCACTCCTTGTGGAGCTAAAGGTTTATTTCCCCTGCCCCATCTCTGCCAAGGGCTCATTACCTATCATAGAAATGTCAGGATTAAAAAGGACCTCTAGAGGTCATCTAGTCCAACCCCCCTGCTCAGAGCAGGGACATCTTCAACCAGAGCAGGTTGCTCAGAGCCTTGTCAAGCATCACCTTGAATGTCTTCAGGGATAGGGGCTCAACCACCTCCCTAGGCAACGTCCCTTCTTACCTCATTTTGGGGAGCTCTCAGAGGCTGTCCCTGGGTCCCAGCAAGCCCCACCACACCTCATCCTCCACAGTCTCCCCTGCTTCTTTTTTGAAGTGAGCCATGAAACTTATGAACCTCAACATCTAACCACTACTTCTGGGATGCCTTTGGCTGCTAAAAACCTCATGAGGTGAATTTTCTTCCCTTGAGCTCTTGCTAGAGAAATCAAACAATCTGGAAAAGATACCCTGGAGAAGAATAAGAGGGGCTCTTATTAATGTTTACATGTATCAGAAGGATGGATGTTGACTAAAGGGGCCAGTCTCTCTTCAGCAGCGTCCTGTGAGATGAGGGGAGGTAATGGTCGCAAACTGAAACAAGAAGTTTCTCCTCATGTTGAGGTCAAACTTCTTCATTGTGACAGACAGAGCCTGGAACAGGCTCTCTGGAGATAATTGTGGAGTGTCTTTTGGAGACTTTCAAGACCCACCTGGATCTGTTCCTATGTGGCTTGCCCTGGGTGATCCTGCTCCATCAGGGAGGGAATGGACTCAATGGTCTCCAGAGGTCCCTTATAACACCAAACATTTTATGATTCTATCTGACAAAATCCTTCTGACAGCAGCTTGGTTTTGGTCAGACTGTATTTACCACAGCTCTAGCTCATAAACCTCAGAGAGCGATAAAGCTTTCACATAAACTCACACTCTTATAAATTCAATCTGTTTTATTCCAAATATCACATAAATTAAATACATTTCCCATGAATATTGCAAATATACATGAAATGAACATTGCAATTTTTAAAAAAAGTTTTGGCTTTGCTTATGCAACAAAAATTGCCAAATGTGGTTAGAACATGAACTGTATTTACTAGATACAAAAAGGTGCAGATTAATAATTTATATTTATACATATGTACACACTCCATTTCATAACTAGCTTTAAAACAGTAAAAAATGGTTTCAAGTTTATCTACATTAAACATACTCATTTAAATCTGGTCAGAAGCCCCAGATAAGAGTTGATACAATCATTTCACAACTGCAAAATTAAGGCGCTACCAAAATACCAGTTCCACTAGTGTAAAATGTAATAGGAATAGAGAGTGTACAGCTTTCTATTTATCAATTTAAAAGTGGACTGGAGAACAAGGAAAAAGGAGCAGTAAGAAACATGACAAGATCTACAGGTTAGAAGTACAAAGAGATCTTGATGACTATCAAATGAACATATTAAAATACAGTAGATAAAAGGCCTCAGTGGCAAACAATTAGTATGCTTCTGAAAGACAAAAAAAAAAAAAAGGTTAATATATATATAGATCATTTTGTAGCTTGAAGCTTTACAGGTGAACAACAGGTGTAGAGGTAGAGGGATTTTTTTTTTTTTGGGCCTCTTTACGGTGTATAAAGAAGGGCCACATTCACCACAGTGAAAAGACTTATCGTATATCCCAGCATCCTTGCTTGGATAGCAAGCAAGAAAAGTGTTAATGAGCTAGAAAGGCAACAAATCCTGTCTATCTCTTCCAGGAGCTCAGCTCCAATGCTTCCAACATGTACCTTGGCGACAAGTTACACCTAAGCATAGATCAGCCGGAACGTGGACGTCTCCTCTAGAGAGAAATGAAATAGCTAGCTTTGCCCATGAGGTACTACTGGATGCTGTACAGATTATATGGCAGAGAGAATTTGGTAACAATGAAATTGGTACTTTCCCTTAGAAAGCAAGTACCATAGGGCAGTGGTGATTTAATATTTTTAATTTATTCATTAAAGCTTTGCTATTTGATTAGCATTCAATGTTTTGGAAGAAATGTCAGCTTTGGGCTGCTAAGAAGATTACTTGCATCCATACACAGACAATTCCTATGTTGTTATCGTTTTATCCAAAACACCAGTCACCGAAATATTCACAAACCATTTTAAACCATGACTAAAAAAAAATCCCTCTACAGTTCAGCTTTCTCTTCCCTAACACTTATTCCATTAATTCTGCAGGCCTTCATGAACACAATGATGTCACTTTCCATGTAAAATGTGTCTACACATTAGAGAACGGCAGTAAATAACCTCTCTTGTTCCATAGGGTTTCCTCTCAGAAGTACCTCAAAAGTAGATATCTTGAAAAATCACTTTTGCAAAGAAGAATATTCACATTAGTTACTCAGGCAAAGCCAAGAAGACACTAACTAGCACCTTGATTTTTTTTTTCCTTAAATGCACTCCTATATGTAAAATTAAGCACATGTAAGAACAGGGACCAGCAATACACAAATACCATCAGAGTCCCCCTTGCAGCTAAACTAGTAATACTCAAAACTAGGCTAGACACACAAAGGAACAAGATGAGCGAGTCTAGAAGAAATACACAGCATGGAAAGGGATGGGAAGAACAGGAAGCTGAACAGAAGGATTGAGAGATCAAATACAGTCCAACTTCTGGTCTGAGAACTTGTTGGCAAAACCACCCTTTAGTAGCTCAGCTAACAGTGGGCTGAAGACCTTCTAACATTTCCTCACTCATATAGTTCTACTTCAGTGACTTCCTCTTCATCATCTTCAAATCCTGGAGGAAATGCATTCAACTTGAATTTCTACTATTTTGGTGATGGTAGCAGAACTTGCAGAAGGCTACTGGAGAAGTTATGACATCATTGGTTGTAAGTTATGCACTTCACAATTCAGAGAATATACTTACAAACTACTTAAATAGAAAAGGCGTGTTCAAGGTAGAGGCAGTTACAGTACATTCAGGGTATGTTACAGAAACCATTTGTGGTAGTCATTTGCTGAAAGGAAAAAAACCTCTGTATTTTTGATTCCCAGACCACACAGGTTATAACTACAATACCCAAAGAGAGCAGGTAATATTTCTCAACGACTACATTTTAATGCAGTCTTCTTCCAGAATTCATGTGCAAAGTGAAAATAAAAAAATAAAATAAAAAAAAAAAGTTTAAATATATCTTCATTGACAAATAAGGACAAAAGAACTAAAAAATAAACCAGGCACTTTGACCATTTAGGTAAACAGCCATTTCTTCTTACTAGACTTCTGCACATGAACAAGTCTTTACATTGGTCTTGCTATGCTTGCAGCACATGGATATTCAAGTCAACTTTTTTTTTCCTGTTGGTAGTATCAGTTCTATTTATAGGAAATGATGCCAATTGAATTGGTAACACTGTTATTTCATTGGCAGTTGAGCAAATGTTGGTAAATTGACTGACAAGCGATCAATTGAAGAGCTATCGAAGTTACTAACAACAATAAAAAAAACCCAAAACCCACCTAATAATCAGAGACAAATGAAGTTTAACACCTGACTTCAGCTTGCATTGAGACTTGCCTTTATAGGTTCAGTTTTTGCCTCCTTTCACGGTGTTGTTGTGGACTGATTTTCATCACATACAGCAACGGGTACTAACCTACAATACTTCTGGTTTGAAACACGTTCAGTAGAGATGACCCCAATGTAAGGGAAGGTTGGCATCACGCTGCAGGCAGGAAGGAGATGGAAACCTCCCAGCATTCCACCCTTGACAGTCCCACTCGCAGAGCGGGTGTCCCGAGCAAACTGTGGCATTGCCTCCCTTGCACTTGGGGTGAAATCCTTATTTCACAGCAGTGTTTATCATACTTGAGGGAGCCGGTTCGATTTGAATTTAGCAATGAGACCAGCTAGGGTTACTTAGATATTTCTTTTCAGATATACCAAAGCAACCCTTTTCCAAACATTTTGTGCATACTCAATTAGCTACACATGTAAATCACAACACGAGGGATTACCGAAGGCTACCAAATACTGTAGTTACTCAGTAGCTATTATTCTCTCAGTTAAACATCCTCAGATGCCTTGACCACAAACAGGATTTTTTTCCTCACAGACTATTCAGCTATTTGCTGAAGAGGGAGAGATCCGAGTGTGTGACAGACTGCCTAACGATCACTAACAGAGTGTGCTGTTGGTTGCAGTCGTCACGCGTAGTTCTGCCGGGCAGCATTAATTCCTCTTCTGTTCACTACCTTCAAGAAAGTCCAGGAAACACCTCTTCAATCCACTGTCCAGTTTCCTTTTCCTACCAAGTGGAAATCCAAATCACATGCAGGTCAATGGCGCTAATCTAGTACTTAACTCTCTCGAAGGCTAGAAACATCAACTCTATTGAAGTACTCTGAAGCAATTATCCACATGTATCAGCTACGCTCTAACCGCAGCACAGATTTGTAGAGGCTCAGATTTCACCAGAACAACAGGAGAGAGTGCAAGGTTTGGTGAATATTCAGGGTAACAAACCAATGCAATCGATGGATGCTGGACACAGTCAGAAAGGGCTGTTCCTTTTTGAAGGAATCTTAAACGAACGAACAAACAACAACAACAACAATCCCTCCCCCTTCACCTTCCCCCAGAACCACCTCTCGTGAGATGCTTTCGGTGCCCACTCACAACTGAAGTCCATGTTATCTGGGTCTCTTGCGAGTCACAAATATCAATACGCGTCGGATGGCAATAAGACGATCTTTCAGGGAGGTCATAGCCAATATAGCCAGCTGAGCTCTGTTTTCCAGAGGCAACACTGCCAAGAGCCACCAGTACCAGGCAGGACCACTGGGGTTGCTCTGCGAAAGGATGGAAAGACGTGCAATCATGTATTCACTGGCACTGCCCCATTAAGAACACCACCTTCCCTCCCACCTTCTGTTTGTGAAGGAAGTCACCACTCCACAGTTCAAGCAGCAACTAAACATACACCAGTAAGACCAATCTCTTCAGCTATCAACTTACATTGCTATCCTGTTTTCCACTAATTATTTTCCATGCTTCATGCTAACAGACCAAAACTGGGTAAGAAAGAATTGAATATGTACAAAAGCATAGCAAAAACCTGGAAAAAAATCTGTACAGAGTAAGGCTGCATAAGTAGGAAGGTTTCATTACCTGTGGCTCCGTTTCTTTTCCTGGCATGGACCCAAAATGATTGAGAATTTGTACTTTCATATTGTCTTTAAGAGAAGTAAACCAGGCAACGGCTTGATCATAAACTGAGTCATGAAGGCGGACAAGTTCTTCATATTCCGGTCCTTCAACCTTATTGTTAAAAGAAGAGAGATGAACAAAATGGGTTTGACACCGTGGAGCCCATATGCTTCCCCAGAAGCAAGCGAAGCAAAATAACCCAGTGACTACAGCTGTTCAAATGTCCTTATCTAAGGAAACTGTACCCAAGTCTCAGATTTCAAACCTGTGATGCCTGAGTCTTTTTACACTCCCCTAGGTGTTCTGAAGTGACATTTCTTGGAGCAGTTACTGCCTCATTAATATCCATTCCTAATACTGGTACAATGGAAGAATCTGCTCTCTAATCCTGGGACATCGCATTAATAATCTCAAACCCAAACCCTTCAGTCCCTCTCAGAGAAGGACCTCTGAACATTGACCTATCAGCTAGCAAAACAAAAGAAACACCACTGCCACAGAGCAGAGATGGGGGAGGTCTATGGCATTTAGAGATCAACAGTATTTTATAGAAGCATTAAGGCCATGGTAGGACAGGCGAGGAGAAGGAGGAGGAGGAGGGCAGACACCTGAGCAGGGAGGAAACAAGGAAACTGTATGCTTTCCCAATATCAGGAATGGCCATTAAAAAAAAAAACCCTCGCTGAGGAAAAGAGTGTTTTAGTTGCACAAAGGCCTATTAGCTATTAGGGAAAAGGAAAAAAAAAGCATAAGCAAAAAACACGCTACAAACTGGTGATTTGTTTGGGTGGGTGGTTTTTTTAGTTTGGGATTCTCGCTTTTGGGTGGTGGTGTTTTGTTATTTTTTTCCTCCTTAATCTGTACACACCGATGGTATAATTCACCTGTGCTACTCAGATGCCCATCTGAGCTTGCTGCTCTGGGTACTCTTCACAGTCAAGGAGGAACAGCTCTAGAGGGCAATTAACTGCATCTTAAGGTATCTAAGAGCATGTAGAATAGGTAGCTTTGGACTGAGATTTCTCACCAACAGATACAACATGAACATAGGGTGCTGGACACAGACATCAGCTTCTCAAGTGAGACAAGGTAAATCTCACTCTAGATGTGAAGAGGTGGGTCTCTGGCACCACCTGCAAACACTAGTTGGATGCCTGTGTTCCACCACCTTTCACTGGGGATTGAAACATGGCAGAGCATTCACTCTGAACAGACCACCTACTCCAACCTTTTGCAGGAGGAGGCACCACCACACAATCTGCTTCTCCTGCCCTGGTGAATAACTGCATCATCCTGCACAGGTGAGAAAAGCCCTACCAAGACTTTACAGACCTGCACTTCAACTATGAGAGTGCACTGAAGAGCCAGACTG
The DNA here is from genome assembly GCA_024611195.1 of Ceyx melanurus. Lineage (NCBI taxonomy): Eukaryota > Metazoa > Chordata > Aves > Coraciiformes > Alcedinidae > Ceyx > Ceyx melanurus. Next base: position 70,952 of record JANHGL010008784.1, read on the forward strand.
GACTTAATCAATTAGTATGAGATATCTACTCAACTCCACATTAAGAGGAATCAGCGTTTTACAAACATGCTCTGAAGATGATCCAGGAAGTCATCATTAAGCACAGCCAAAAATCCACCCTTTGGCCATCATAGGCACGTCACTGGATACAGGTTTTATAAGAGGACTTGTTTAAAAACTACAGCCCTTCCTGCAATGCTCTGCTCTCAGCCAGCTCTGATGAATGCTTGTATAGGTATGGTTAACCACATGTTACTAAGATCTAATTTTAAGAAAGGACTCCCATATTTGTTTGAGGTCTTTTTCTATAAATGAGAGCTTGGAGGTCAGATGAAGTCTGCCAATCATCTGTTCAGTACAAGAAGAGAATACTCAGTTCTCTGATAACAGGGGCATGTGCTCTTAGAAGGGTTTCAAGCCTGTATCAGTTTTAAAATGTTACTCTGACCTCATCTACACATCATGACAGACCTCAGCACCTGAAGCTCTTTTGAGATCCATGAAGGGAGAGCAATACTTCAAGCAGAGATAATTATAAGGGTAGAAAGGAAGAAAGGGAAGAAGGAGACAAACTTTGTTCCACTGTTTCCAAAATTGAGCTTTAGTATTTATAACGATACTGGTTTAAAAATAATGCATAGCTAGCTTGAAATGCAACAAGGAAAGGCTATTTAAGTGAATCCAGCAATACATGGGTATGAATAACTTTGTGCCATAGATCACCTTTTTATCTTCAAGATACTCGATGTTTGCTGTGTTATATCCATCTCGTTGGCCATGGCTTAAGACCCTAAAACGACGGACACCAACTGTATCAACAACTGAGCGCCCATCAGGAAAAAACTTTACGTCCCTGATCTCTAATATACAGCCATGATCTGCAAATCTGAAATGACAGAAGGGCATAAAAGTGGAAGTCATCAACAAGCGTTTATACACATCAGGACAAATACTGGGCCTAATTCATCACTTATTTGAAAGAGGATCCTGCTTTGGTGACATTTCTGCTTATTCACATAAGCCACACAACCCCCACCCTTTCTGCCCTCCCTCAGAGGTTCAGGGCAGCATCATCTTCAGAGTGTATTTATGGGGTGGGAGGGTTGGGAAGGGACAGGAAACTAAATGGCTCATGTTTCATGCTGGGAGCTGCCAGCTGCTGGTGGCAAATTCACCCAGCTTGCAAAGAAAACAATATGTGTAAAGATACCATAGGGATATCAAGAAATCAAGGACCAAATGCTGGGCTAGGAGGGTAGCTATACCCATACTTCAAGGTTTAAGCAGAGGATTACATGCTTTATAAGGAAAAGGCTTCTATTTAGCAAAATTTTTCTTGCACTTGGTTCCTTTCAGTTAAAAACAAAACAACCTCCAAACTCCCAAAACAATCCCCAAGTCCCTTCTTTAAAAAAGCACATTTGTATCTGTTATATTTCCAGCAGGCACAGGTTTTAATCATGCCCTGGAAACAAGCATGCTACACATTTTTAGTTTAAACTATCAGGTTTTCCTACTCTACCTTTGTGCTGTAGTGAGTTCACTAGAGAGGCTGAGTGCACAAAGACTCTTCAGCATGACATGCTGAGCTGCCAGCGTTTGCAGCTCTGCACCTCAGCTGAAAATTCTAAGCAGGAGAATGCACTGCTATATTATCTCAAAACACTGAACCCCTGCCCACTCTGATTAACATTTCATCATGGAAACACTTATTTTGCCAGGGCTTTACCATTTCTTACATCAGAATGATTGAAAAAAATGCACACATTGGAGGTAAACGACCTCTATTTCTACTCTATCAGAAATCCTGAGTTTGGGAGGATAAAAAAAAAAAATAAAGAGCTCACCACTGTAAGCAACCGTTCTCTCCTGGGCATTGTACAGAGCAAGCTGAGGAAGAGCAAAAGAGTACAGCTGCACACATTAAACCCCGGTGCTCTACCAGTGGGATTAGGAAAAGTGAGTTTATTAATCACAGTATTAGACCAAACACTATTTCAACAGATACATAACAAGTTAATGATTTTTAGTGACACTAATACTGAATTTAGAAATCAAAAGCAAAGGGATTGTTTTCTTTTTTTTTTTGTCATTCTTTGAGAAGTTACTTTTGGATAGAAAAGTGACTTTCATCAAAGAGAGACAATAAATCACCTGGAGATGGGTATAAAATGTACTGATACATTACAATTTTATGTTCTTCTCAGTTTTAACATAAAATAGAGAAATCTAAGGAATGTCACTTTTCAAGGGAGGTAGGTATCCATGTCTTAGTAGATGAGGTAAAACACGTTTCCCCATTTTTTTCTGTTCCCAGTTGATTTTGCAATTTTGAATTAAAAAAAAAAAAAACAACAAACAAGCCAAAACCACTTTACTTGTGTAAGAATCTACAACACCCTACTATGTGTCTACAGATGAAGGCCTCCTGCACTTCAGTGTTTCAGTTACCATGCTTAAAAAGTTTAGTTCTTTTAGTAACTCAAAATAGACAGGCAATAGAACTCTAAGCATTCTGACTGTATTTTAAAGTATGTTTCATAACATGATTTAAGAATTCTTGTGGTTTGGGGATTGTAACCCCTTGGCCCTCTGTATTAGACCTGACTCCAAGTAAATCTGGCTCTTCCACAAGCCTTCACAGATGTAAGGGGAGTTAATTTTGTCCTCACTCTTAAAAGTATTTGCTTCCAGGAAATTGATAATGGGCCTGAAAAGGACCATGGAGCATCAGCTGGTGTTGGAGTATGATCTCCACTGAATGCAGCACTGGAAGCATGCTCATTGGAATGAGGAACAGCCAGAGATGACTGGAAGCTGTAGCATCTCCTGTATTTTTACTGCCACTTTACCAAAACAGTCCAGCAGAAAAAGAAAATGAAACAAACCCCCCCCCACCACCAAAATTCCCTGAACTGGACAAGGAAAGGCTGTCAAATCCTGGTATGATTGCCCTCCTCGCAGCTCCAGTGATGATCTACAAAAAATGCTACTCCTATGGATGCCTGCCTAATGTGTTCTTAAAAATTCCCATGCTCATCATCCATTCTCCAGTCTGCATCATGTCGAAGTATCTTCTGAAGTTAGCAACTTACCTATTGCATCTCATAAAAAAAGACCTCTCTTAAGACCACCTCATTTTATTCCCACAATATCTTCTCATTCTCTACATCCCAAAATCTATTACCTATAAAAGACTTAAAAACCTGAAGGTTTTTATAAAATCAAGGAATAGTTCGGGTTGGAAGGAACATTTAATGGTCATCTAGGCAGTTTCCATACAGGGAGCTGGAAAAACACCAGTGCCAGAATTCACAAAAATTATGCTAAGATTGTACAGAGAGACAACGTAACCCACTCACTGCAGATAGTTTGGACATTGCAACACAGCAGTACAGACAAACATCTAAATTCAACATTCAGCAGCAAAACAGACTTTCAGCCAAGGGTATACTTTGTCTCATTCAAACACCACCTATACAGGAAAGCTATGGATGGTTTGGATTTTTATTTTTTTTTTTAACTGACTAGGAAGAGCAACCTTATCCAGACTGTCAGCTTCCACTAGAAGAAAACAGGCTAGAAAGCTTTCCAATCACTCAGACAATTAAATGCTATTTTTGGAGTCCACAGTAACAGGATGACTTGTGTTCTTGCTATCCATCCAACAGGGGAGCAATAAAAATTCCATCTTTATGTCAAAAGGAATATTTAAGATACAGAAGTAAAAAGCCATCAATTTTAATACTGGTTCATACAATACTGGAAGGAACTGTGGTGGTTTAGGGAGACAAGTATACTTATGCTGTAATACTCCATTAGCTTCACAACAGCCTCTGCAAAAAAACCAGGATATTCTCAGCTCATCTCCTTACCCTTTCAATTCATCAGCTAAGCACATGCCAAACTGCTTGGTACCAGTTTCCATGCATCTTCTTATCATTAGACGGTAACGAGGTTCAAAGACATGGAGCGGGCAAGGGATGGTAGGGAAGGCCATAGTACATACGAAGATGGGAACATCTTTATTCAAACTGTAAGATAATTGTTATAAAACAAAACACAACAAGGTTCAGCTTTTTTTCTGGGTACTGCTAAATTCAGCATAACCCCTTCACAAAACATCAATTCCAATGGCTGCCCGAGACTCGTTCTTCATAAACATGTATCTGGTTGAGGTTTGGCATTTTTACAAGAAAAACACGCTTCAGGACTCTTCCTGTTAATTCATTAAGGAAACAACTCCTCTAATCTACTTTCAGAGGAGAAGTGAGGAAATAATAGCTAGTTTCCCAAATGTGTGCATACAGATACATCCAGATTAAATACATATTCCAATATTTTGGTGATACTTTTTCACGGTAATGTAGTACCTAAGAACTACCAATGTTCAAAGAAAAACGGTAGAGAATTCCCAAGTTCAGTAAAGCCCTTTAATTTTTAAGCAACCCACTAAGCCACTTGGGATTTTTTCAGGCTTAATTGCACATTTTTTATTTCTTTTTAGTCAAGTTTTAGCACAAGAACCACAAGTTACTGACAAAACTGGATCCTTGAACTTCTCCTGACCTGAGGTATAACTCACATTCTACTCCCAAAAAAACCCTCGTTGTAACTTTTAAATCTTTTATATTGTTTCAGAGGAAAAAGCAATTAACTTTAAGAATACTGTTGTGCCTCTTTACCATCCAAGCATATCATTATTCATTTATCTGCAACAAAAATGGCAAAAATACAAAACATCTGTCAGGTTAATTTAAAAATTCACCATTTAGTGCATTATCATAAGCAGACAAAGCTTCTTCAGTAATTTACACAGAAAAATACATTTCTGTAACAGCTGTCAGTAGTAAAAGGAAAGCCTACTTTGACAATTCCTTCATTTCTTCCTCATAAACTTTCTTCCTTTCGGATAATTCCTCCGGCAAGTAACGGACAATCAGTTCTTCTGTAAGGACGGTCTTCTTATAGGTTCTGCTTGCCAAAAACTGCAAGGAAGGATTAGCTCTTAAGGTCTGATTAAAAGACGACAGGTAACACCTTTTCCTCCCAACTGATTCATCAGGATCATACCAATTCCTTCTCCTTTCCAGCCTTCAGGCATCAAAACTTCCACTTTTGGATACATGGTTCAATCCAGTGCCCATTTAACTGTAAGCCCACGCTCCTTTTTATGTCAGAAGTTGTACTACCAGCAAGAAAAGGCAGTTTCTTCTAACTTCTGCAGAAGATAGATTCTTTACACATAGAGCTGTCAGGCTACTGGCAAGAAGTACTCTAAGTACAAGACACTTAACATCTGCTGAAGCAGAAACATTGACCAAAGAGCGACTACTCCTTGTTCACCACAGGTAGATACACAAACTGGAGATGTGGTAGAACAGGGCTACGGCTGAGACTCCACATACACCTGTTATGACACTGGAAAACTCTGTTCCTTTTAGCACAAGCAAACCCTACTTGTCTTATAAGGAAGAACAAAACATATTCTGGAGCAAACTACACCTGTGCACAGCTTGATATTGCTGGTACTACTGTGTTCTGGTTTTACAGAATCAGAATAGGTTGGGTTGTAAAGGACCTTTAAATATCTAGTCCAACATCTCTGCAATGAGCATGGACATCTTCAACTAGGTCAGGTTACTCAGAGCCCTATCGAACCTAACCTTGAATGTTTCAGGGGTATGGCATCTATTGCTTCTCTGGTCAACCTGTTCCACTGTCTCTCTCACTGTCATCATAAGAAAAAAAAAATCTTCTATCTAGTCTAAAGCTACCCTATTTTGATTTACAACCATTATCCCTTGTCCTGTCACAACAGGCCCTGCTAAAAACATTATCTTTCTTATAGACCATCTTTTAAGTGTTGACAGTCTGCAATAAGGTCTCTCTGAAGCCTTCTCCTTCAAGCTGAGCAACCCCAACTCTTGCAACCTTTCCTCACAGGAGAGGGTTTCCAGCCTTCTGATCATTTTTGTGGTCCTCTGCAGTACTAAGGCAGAACAATAGGCCCTGAGACAAAGTCGACCACTGAATGAATCTCACAACCAATAGTTATATTAGTACCTGATCTATAAGCAAAATATGTATGATGATTAGTGAAATATGCAGTGCAGATAAATGTCATGAGCATATATTGATCTTTCCTTGTTTAGGGGTGTGCTGTCACAGCTGTGAAACCAGGCGTCTGCTCTTGTTTGGTAGTAAGTGGTCAAAGCCAAGTAGATAAAGAAACTCCCTTGGTTCTTCCTTGAGCCCCAGCCAGGCTTTGGGTGGAATCCGAAAGGAGAATGAAACCAGATGTTTCCGCACTTGAAGTTATGTAAGTTTGTTTATAAAAGCTAGACCCTCTTGCCATGACTTTGGAGACCTCACCTACAGACGGATGCATCGTGTAGGACTTGCCAATTGTCAGGAAAGGTTCACCAAATCCTTGCTGTAACAGGGGCTCCCCAGCCACTGCAGATCTGGTAATGTACTAGAGCAGCTGGTGATGTATCTGTCTTAATCATTATGACTTTTTCTGTACAGTAATGACTAGAAGCATTGTCTTACTTCTGTATTACCTTGAAACAGACTGTAAGGTAAGCCTACTCTTTTCATATTGGTGTCTGTATTTCTGCTACTGACTCTGCCTGTTGGTAAAACACCATCCTCTGACCCTGCTCCAACTGGTCCATGTGTTTCCTGTGCTGATGGCTCCAGAGCTAGACAGTGCTACAGCTGGGATCTCACTAGAGAAGAGCAGAGGGGCAGAAGCACCTCCCTCAACCTGCTGACTAAGATGCTTCTGATACAACTTGTGAGTAGAGCATAGAAAATCCCCCAACAGATGCTTTCAGAAGAACACAGCTTTGTGAGTTTTTGTTATCTGGGGCAAGGACCCACTTACTTCAGACAGCTTTTCTTTGCAGAGTGGGCAATGCGGATTATGGTCAAGGCAACGCTCAAGGCATTTGAGGCAAAAAGTGTGTCCACAGGGAGTGGTAACAGGTTCATAGAACAACCTGCAAATGAAAACACAGAACAGAAAAGCTGAGCTGCCAGCACAAGCGATACAAGCTCCCCAAACTGTGGGAAGGATCAACTAGACACAGCCATCTCTTCCTTTCCTGATTTTGGGTACAGCATGTGACTGTTTTATCTAAGGATTTTTAAAAGGTTTGAATTTTTAGGAGTGGTAAACAATGGAGACAACCATGCAGAGTGGAGAAAACTACTTCTGTAAAGATTCACTAGATGCAGGGATGAGCAAAGAGGAACAGAGCCATGGTCTGGCAGGTTTCCCTTCTGACACCATGAAAACTTTTTTTCAGAAGCTGGAAAGGCTCTCTGATCACAATCTCGGGTCAGTGCAGTCATACCTCATGCAGAGGGAACACTCAAAGTCCGATGCATCCAACAGAGTTGTTGGTATTTCACTTGAAGTGACGGTGGTGTTTTCAGGTAAAACATCTGCATCTAAGTAAATAAGAAGATTATAGTAAGTGTTTAAGTATTACTGTAATTTCAGAAGCTAAGTTGGTTTTCCATAAAGGACATAATTTATCTCTTTTTAAATTTGTTTTTTACAAACATTTTCCATCTAAGATTTAGATTTTCTGGCAGGAAATGTTTTGGAGAGCAGAAGATTATGTCTATGGCCAGAGAAAGCACTTTAAAGCTGAATACCCATAATTTGCTTCTCCAAAAATGGTTGTTGGGTTTGTTATTTTGGTTTTTTTTTTAACTCTAGTTTTTAAAATACTCTGCTATTGCTTTCCCACCACCATCACCACTCCCACATCAGCCAGGCCAGATGTTTTAAAGTACATTAAGTCCAGAATTTAATTTGTTTACACACAGTCAAACTATTTCATCAGTGTTTATTATAGATTTCTCAGCAGGGGTAATTTTTCTTATGGGTTTAAAAAAGCATGCATTCTTCTAGACCAAGCTGCTGTGCAAATCCCAAGTTTCAGACAGTTTAAAGTTTAAGGACTACTGGAGTTGCATTAGCTAATACTGATTTCACTAGCTCAGCACTCTGAAAACACTTCACTTGAAATTCTGCCCATCCTGTTTTTTGGGGGTGGAGTATATCCCTGTAGTTAACACACTTGAATGGCATGGGCTTCAACCCTCACAACAGCAACATTTAAGCTCAAGAGCCATCAGTTCCAGCTTCTGATGACATTGAGACAAGCAGATTCTTGCAACTTTTACAATCCGCATCTTTGTTGCTCAGTGTTGAGTTGCAACAGAGCCACAAATGCTGCCTTCATGCCCTTTTTATTAACCAAATTCTTGGCAGTTAAAAAAAAAAAAAGAAAAAAAAGATCAGTTTTTTATGTTAAGTTAAAAAACTAGGATGTTTTGTTAAACGATAACTTATGCTCAACATCTGGCTTATCTCAAGCACAGACGGGACAGGGAAGAGAACACTGGTGTTGTGTGGCCTACAAAGAAAAACAGTGTTATCTTTAACCTACATCTCCCAGGTTAGCATTTAGCAATAGAAGGAACCCAACTCTTAATTCTGCAAATAGTAACATGACATTGGGGTATAGCACAGACCAGAAATTAATGGTTATGGGTAAAACGTGATCTCTGTCCTTTGCTGGGAAGATACAGGCAGGTCAGATTTCACAATCTATTTACTGACTCTGCAGTTCACAGGCAAATACAGGGTTTTTCCCTTCATAGCAACGTGATCAGAGGCTGGCCATATATTGATGGGTCTGCAGAGGTGGCAGACAGACAGCAGCACTTGAAGACTTTGAGTATTTCAAGGCAGAAGTGAGGTTTTACAAGGAGATGTAGCTTTGTCAGGTTTTTTTGTTTTGTGTGTTGGTGGTTTTGGGTTTTTTTGGTTGTTTTTGGATTTTTCTATGAAAGGAAAAAATGCATAGTAGTACAGCAGCATTTTCTAAGTCCCTTTTAACCAATTATTTCTCTACTCTGCGCAATATACTGCCTTCAGCATTTTTATGCCAGGGTACTAAAACCACTTTGGAGGTCTTTGTTAGAAGCTGGAGAAGCATATCATTGTAAGCACAGTTATCAAGTGACAGAAAACTGAGGGAGGCTTATGACCCTTCAAAGGGCTTCTTTGTTTGATTGGAAAATTTCATGTAAAGTTGCATGTGACTGTTTCTAATGCCAGTTAAAGATTAGTTTCCAGACTTACTGCATCTATCCTTCATATAGAAAGACAATGAATTTCAGCTATACCTCCAAGACCTAGAAAACTGAAACAGCACCAGCAATACAAAGACTGAACTGCTAGCAGATTACACATTTGAAGTGGCCCATTTGAGAAAGAAAAATAAAGTGCTCATTAAATTAATTGAAACTGGAACAAGGTAAACAGCCTGTTAAAGCAGAAGCAGACATACCAGACAACAAAATATTATTCCATGACCTATAGTAAAAGTTTCATTGACACCTATTAAAAAATTAAAAAAAAAAAAAAGGAGGAAGAAAGTTTGTTTGCCAGTATGTGCATAAGAAATCCCTTTCCTAAGCCACAACACAAACCTTTTTTAGGAATCTTATTGGGGACATCCAAGCTTTGCAAATCCCTCATATCACTTGACAGCTTTCTTTTTAAGCCAACCCCGGGTAAACTGGAAAGAATAGCTCCCAAAGACTTCTTGTTATCTTCAAAATAGAGATCCAGAACATGATGGGAAACAGGAGAATCAGTGCTTCTAAAGACATCAGATTCTTGGGACGGGGTTTTTGTTAACCTGAACACAGTATCCTAAAAAAAAAGTTAAGAGCAGTTATGGACAACATGAGACAACTTTGCACTTCCACCCCCTACTCATTAGTTATATACATTAGCAATAAATCAACATCCCTACAATTAGCTTAACAAGAGAGAATGTCTATACCAAAGAAGGCCACACTCCAGGTGCATGAAATATGGCCTCTTCTCACCCTACAGCTCCTGTCTCTAGAAATTATGTTCCTGTGACATTAAAATCCCAACTGGAAAAGAAATGCCCACAAATATAAACCGACCACCACATGAAGGCATCGTATTGTTCACTGAAGACAGAGTTTCAATCTCTTCATTCTGAAAAAATACAGAATGTTAGGGGTTGGAAGGGACCTTGAAATGTCATGGAGTCCAACCTCCTGCAGGCAGGATCACCTAGATCAGGTCACACAGGAACACGTCTAGACGGAGTTTGAATGTCTCCAGAGGAGACCTCACAACCTATCTGGGCAGCTTGTTCTAGTGTTCTGTTAACCCTCACCATGAAGAGGTTTTCTCCTCCTCTGTTCCAGCTTGCACCCATTGCCCCTTGTCCTATCATTGGACGTCACTGAGAAGACTCTGGCTCCATCCTCCTGGCACCCACCATTTATGTATTTATAAACATTAATGAGATCAGCCCTCAGTCTCCGCTTCTCCAAGCTAAAGAGATCCAGTTCCCTCAGTGTTTCCTCAGCAGGAAGATGTTCCACTCCATCATCTTTGTGGTTCTGCACTGGACTCTTTTGAGTAGTTCCCTGTCCCTCTTGAACGGAGGGTCCCAGAACTGGTCAAAACATTCCAATGAGGCCTCACCAGGGCAGAGTAGAAGGGGAGGAGAACCTCTCTATTAACCACACCCCTTCTAATACCCCCCCAGGATACCACTGGCCACAAGGGCCCATTACTGGCTCATGGTCATCCTGCTGTTCACCAGGATCCCCAGGTCTCTTTCCCCTGCGCTGCTCTCCCAACATGTCAGTCCCCAAATTATACTGGTATATGCCAAGAAGACATCCAACATCAGTGGAGAAATCAGGTTTACCATGAAAGCAAGAGCCTACAGGACCCAACAGATCCTTGTGTTACTTTTGGTATTTTTATGTTGAACACTTTACCTTTGAGGATCCAGCAACAGAGCTATCTTCCACAGCTGACTGTGTGTTTATGCTACTCAGAAACGCAGGTTTCAATCTTGTATGGGATGTTCGACTAGAGAAAGGTGCTGTTAGACTATCATGCACGTTTTCAAAGGCTGGAAAAAACATCTCGCACATTATCTAGTCAATCAGAGAGAGAGAGAAAAAAAATACAACATATTTATGCTTGTATGAAAACAGACACACAAACTTCACGGCTTCTGGACACCAAGAAGTTTGCACCAACCAGGACATTCTGCATTCCCCAATACCTACAGGAAACCTGAATGGCAGTTCCCACCGCAACCACTGATACATCCAAAGTTGCCCTTCTGGTGCCCACCTCCCTCCTTAAAGGCTTCTGCTCCCCAAGAACACTTGGGGTGGTAGGCTGCTGCACTCTCCTTCCTCTATCCATCCCTGCCTCCAGAAGTCTTCAGACCATGCTCTCCTATCAATTAACAGATGTGTTTAAGAGATGCAGAGATGCTCTGTGTCCATCTCCTCTAGCCTCAGGCAGATTTCACTCCTAGCTAAAAGCTGCATAGAGCCTGTTGCCCAACTCATCAGTTCCCACCAAGCATCTTGCCAGATCTGCTTTTCTTGTTATAAAAAGTTGCCTGTATGGAGGATCACAGAGAACCTGACCATGGCTGATCAGCATTGTGCCTAACTTCCCATAAGGGACAAACTGCTACAGAGACTCCAGGATTATTCGAGATTGGGCAGCACAAAGCTACTGCTTATCAGGCCTCTGCCACTTCCCATTTAAAAAGTGGTTTTCTGACGGCCACCAAAACGAGTAGTCCAAGTCTACAAAATTCAGGTGTACTCAAATCCAGCCATTGTACTGCAAGTGTATTCTATAAATGACAGCAACCAAACCTACAGATTTGTAGTAGAATCTTCTCTGAAGACGTTTAAAACACACCTGGATGAATTCCTATGCAATCTGATGTAGGCAATCCTGTTCAGGCAGGGAGACTGGACCAAATGATCTTTTGAGGTCCCTTCCAATCCCTAATATACTGTGATACTGTGAATCCACAAATGCACAATCCCTCTGGTTGAGGCATTAACCAAACCCAAGAAGTGCCTCAACACTACATAGTGCTAATAAAGTTTATTGGAGAGTCTACTGAATCAATTTATTCTTTGGCTGTTTACTATCACCTGAAATAACACAAACTTTATTTGGCTGCAGGAGTAAGAGTAGCATTATGGCCAAAGATTAGGCCAGTAAAGACACTTTATACCTTCTGGGCTTCTTTCTTCATTGAGCTCCATTCAGGATTTAAGGCAACGCAATAGAGAAACTCCTTCAATGCTTCCTCAGTCCTTTCCAATCCAGAAAGAGCTTTTGCTTTCACATAATGGCCCTGTTCACACAAAGGAAATGTATAAATCTAAAGATGATTCCTGAAGTGGCAGCAAGACACCAGCAAACAAACTTGGAAGTTTACAACATTCTACAGGTGCACAAGACACATTTTGGGCAACAACTTCTTTGATATAGTCCCTTTTCTTGAAAAAACCACAATGAACCTTCTGCTGCATCACCCCCTGCCAAAGACATCACTCTTTTCTTCAGGGGAGACCCAATGCAGAATGAGGAGGGCTAGTTGTCTTCCCTGGCATTGAGGCTACTACATATCCCACTGAGCTCAATACCCCAGAGACTGGTTTCAGATACCAGGGCAATGAAGCTGCATGGGAAAGGCAGTGGCATGGGGCAGGTTGGAGGTGGCAGCTGATAAACTGCAAGATTTTAGGTTTAGGATACTCTCACTTCTCCTGATTGTCTTGTAAGGACAGAGACGATTTTTCAACTCTTTTATGTGGCTAGAGAAGGCCAACAACATTATGAATTTAGGGCAACTTATGTTTAACCTGAAACCCATACTACTTATCCCATTTCCTAGAGTAACATATCCATGGCCAACAGTTACTGTAGTGTCCTAGTTTCAGTTAGAACAAAACCAAATTTGTTCAGGTGATTTTACTTTTCAGCTCAGTCTCCTCTAACTGCACTGTCTGAAGTTAGCAGCATGTTTTCATAGGCAGCATCTGCTTCTAGCACTGACAACACTCCATATTTAGAGTTAGTACCAAGGATTGGTGTGCAGACCAAAAATAATAATATTGAGCAGGCACATCCCTCACTCTTTCAATACAACCCTTCAAGGTGAGGTCTGTTAAGATCTATACCTTTCTATTGTCAGGAAGAAGGCTTGTACTGAAAGCAAGTAACAGCCACTGTGTATAACAGGTTAATTAATGTCTGTCATCTGGTGATCTGAACAAGAATCTCTCTGAACACCAATCTCTCCAGGTGAGATACAGCTTTCCTGAATGCAGTAAGAGTTACTGTAGCGAGGTCTGACCCTGATCACCATTGTGATGCTTGCATAACCTCTGTAAAACCCTTTTAGAGAGGTTAGAACACACCTAACATTGCTGTGAAGATTACTCCAATGCACTGAGAAAGCTACAAGGTTGTTTGGACTTGTCCTTTCAGGTCACAAGAGAAATTTCCTTATGCAAGGACAGTAGACTGTCTATGGACAAAATACCTGAAGCTCTAACATGAGAAGTTAAGCCCAAGGACCAGAGGCTCCTACACTTCAGAGACTACCTCTGACACCTTCCCTTTCCTACTTTCACATGGCCCCAACATGCATTGAAGAGAAAGGTCCAGGCTGAACCTGGTACAGCAGGCAGGATCACATCTGCTTCTATACCCCACAAAAAAACCTGGAAGCTTCTCCCTGTCTCAGGGAGTTCAAGGACCTGGGTTTCATGGCAACTGAAAAGAAACCACCTTGTTTTATTCTAATGACTGCAGTGGACCCAAGAGGTCACCAGAAACTCAGCCAGCCATCATATTTCATTTATCAATAAGCCCAAAATTACTAGCACGTGAACACTTGCCTCCCAGAAGCTAATCCCTTAATGAGTTTAATGTTATGGTATATTTTAAAATAATTTATTTTTAGCTTCACAGCATATGTTTCAGCTCATCTCTGCCCCGGATGAGTTGATGCAAGATACAAAACATGCCCAGAAATCCTGCAGAATGTGAATTCTGGATCAGCAGAGCTTATGGGGAAGTTCTCACACAAACACAATCACAAATGAAATGTGTCTGTGCCACTGCTGGTTATGCACAATGACAAATTTCATTCTCAGTAACAACATTCTTCAGAGATGTGATTAACAGAATCTTCCTCCGCCTACAACTGACAAGCATCACATTTCCATGGAGCCAAGGCAAACACAGAAGACACTTCAAAAAAACATCTGAATGTGCATAATTCATATTTCTCCCTTTGCACAGAAACTCAGCCAATGCCACCCAAGATGGATTCCTGACTTAGTAAGAAATGATCCTAGACAGAAAGGCAAAGTGGAGGCAGGAGGAGGATTACAAACCCCCTTCAAATAACAAAAGTGTTATTGAGTGGCAAGACAGATAGACTTCAGAGATGAGTATCTAACTTGAAAACTTGAAACTAGATGGCTTCAGACACTATCTCTGCTTGACCCACATCATCCCCAGCTGGAAATGAAAAGCAGCCCCTTGTGCTGAGGCAGGTACATTTCCATCTTTGCAGGGAAGCCAAGGTCTGCCTAAAATCCCCCAATTCCCTGTGCTACCCTCTTCCAGGTAGCACTCAAAGGTTTTATCTGGTCAAATCTGTGCTGCAGTTTTCTTACTGATGGGTGAAGAACTGACTGAAGACGTAATTCTAGGTGGGGCAAGCACTTGGACACTCAGTCTAGCCTCAGACAACTGATGGTAAAGATTGGCACCACATGCTTCTTCTGTGTCTCTCTCATAATACTGCTTCTGATGCTTGCTTCAGACTATCCATGAACTCCCTGTAGCGCTTTGTTATGAGAAAAAAATTCCAACTCTCTCTATAAATCACCATGATGCAGGCAGGAATCACAGATGTGAACTCTTGGTATTAAAATGGGAGAAAAAAAAAATAATTCTGAAATACAGACTGAGGTGCTCCTCAGAAAGACACACTGACCAGAAGGCCATCAAAGCCATCAACTGCCCAAGACACACCATCCCAGAGGGACCTGCAGGGCCATCCTGGGCTGCCAGAGTGTTAATGGATCCGATTCTGTTGCCAAGCTGCAGAACTAGCCATAACAGATTGATGGGCACCAGCACTAATAAAGCCACATCACTGGCTGCCCACCACTGAAATCCAACTGACTGAAGATTGGCTAAGGACCTTCCAGTCTCGTCCTATGAAGAGCTCAGCTTTCAGCAGACTTTTCCAGCCCTGTTAATGTTGTGATGTTCCTCCAACAACACCCTCAGCAGCCCCGTTCTCCACCATGGAGAAGCCTCAAGAAGCAGCTGTTTTCATAGAATCATAGAATGATTTGGCTGGAAGAGACCTTCAAGATCATCAAGTCCAACCATTAACCCTACACTGCCAGTGTCCCTAAACCATGTCCCCCAGCACCACATCTACGTGACTCTTAAACACTTCCAGGGATGGGGACTCCACCACCTCCCTGGGCAGCCCATTCCAATGCCTAACCACCCTCTCTGTAAAGAAATTCTTCCTGATATCCAACCTAAGGATATCAGGATATTCCCTTAGGTCTTTCCACCGCGCAGGCACCGTACCGCAGGCCAGTGGGGTTTGTTTCGGCACAGGACGTCTGCGTCGTGAAGAGCTTGCTGGTAGTTTTTCATCAGCGTAGAGAGTTCTGCTCGCTGCGCTATTAGTGAACACTTGCAAGGAGCTGGAAAACAAAAATGGTTGCAAGGAACTCCATTACAAGCAGCATAAGGATGTGTTAAATACGGTAACCTGTTTCCCAGCCAGAGTAATGTAAAAAGCACTACCGCACAACAGCTCCATTTATACTTCCCTGGAATGGGAAGCAGGCAATTCCTTCCTTCTTTCCTTCTTAAAATATATTCCTCTCATCCTGGAAGCAACCTCTGTGTTTTACCTAGCAGGACAGATTTCATATTCACATACAGGATGCCACCTGCTCTTTCCCTCACTTTGCTTACAGGGCACTTAAAGCAAAAATAGACACCAGCCCCAAGTGTTTCTCCCCACAGTGTGGTTTTGCTTGAAAGACATCACCAACACAGGACTTCAGCTAAGCCATTCCTGCAAGCCACTCATGAAGAAAAATGAATGCAGACTTCATGTTTCATGTCCACTTGCCACTCAGTCATACATACTTCTGCCCTTCTCAAGACAGGCAAACCTCTCATGATCATACATGCACCTCAGGACCCACATGCTCATAAATGATTCCATTTGCATGGATTATTAACAACTTAAGCTTTATTATTCTGTCTTTTCCTAAGGTTTCTATAATACACCCCAAGATTAAAATCATCTTCCAGCATAAAACTTCATAGAACCACAAAAAAAAGAATCAAGAAACAACAAACAAACAAACAAACCACAAAAAATCCCAAACAAACAAATAACAAAACCCAACAACTTTGCCTGACCCATATTCAGCTTGTCCATCAGGACCTTTTCTGCAGTGCTGCTGTCCAGCCAAGCCTGTCCTGTTGCAGGGGGTTGTTCTGTTCCAGGTGCTCTTGCCTTTGCTGAAGTAGGCAAGACCTGTCAGCCCATGCCCCAGGTTGCTGGTCTGAACCTGCAGCCCTGTGCACTAGTACATTAACTGCTTCTTCTTCCCTTAGTTTGGTGTCATGGACAAACCTGCTGCCAGTGCGCTCTGCCCACTCATGGGTGTGGTTGTTAATAAGGTGTTGAAACTGCACGAGACCGTTACCAACAGCTAAGCAATGCCACTGGTACCCATGCACACAGCAGCCCTCAAGCCACACCACAGTCCTGACATTCCAGACAGTTCTCCATCCTTCCCACCACTACCTCCCCATCTTGGCCAGGAAGATGCTATGGCAGCAGCCTTGCAAAACCACAATAAACCCTGAACAACACTCTGCCTTGTCCATTGAAGCAGTTCTCATCTTAGAAAATGAGACTGAGGCATGACTTGCTCTTGGTCACTTGATCTTCATGTGCTTGGGGAGGTCTCCAGAGGGCTGGAAGCTGGCTGCCAGATGGTGGCTGCTAAGCACAGGAACTTGTACCCAAACAGTCACAACTGGGATGAAGCTTTTAAAAGCCTCCAAGGTGTTACAAGAGACAGCACTGCAACATTTCTAGATATGTTAAACTTGACCTCCAATCTGGTGCTCTCTTGAGACCTCTCCTGCAAGAGTCAGTTCCTGCATGTCCCTAAGCAAGGCTCTTGTCTTCATACTTCTCCTGATCTCTCCAGTCTGCTTTAGCTTCACTCTTTGTATCTCACTTCAACACAAGCATCCTGAAGATGGCCTCACGTTGTCCATATGAAGCCTGAGCACAGACACAGAGTAAGCACTTAACTGCTGTAAGTGCCACCACCATTAAGCTGAAGCATCTACCAGGAGACAGCCCAAGATCATACCCTCCTCCTGCCTCCTCCTCTCCCCTGAGCTGAAGCTGGCACTCGTGCAGCAACCCAGGCTCATGTAGTTGCACAGAGAACCAGAGCAAGGAATCAATTGACTGAAAGCTAATCCAATAAAAGCAAATAAATAAAAAGGTTTAAGAAGATCAGTTTCCCCTCAACTGGTTCCACTGTACAGCCATGCAAACACAAGTGCCAGGACAAGGGATGCGACAGAAAGAAGCAGCAAGGACTGCTCCTTTTTTGGCTGTAGCATGGCCTGCTGCCAGACACGCTAATTGCAGAATGACCTGCTGGGGTGATGCTGCCCCACTGGTCCCAGACAGTGATGGACAGCAACTGCATCTAAAACAAGAAGCTCTGCAAAAGCCAGTTCACACTGCAAGGTTCTGCAAGGGGTTTTTTTTTGGTTGGTTTTGTCTTGGTTTGTTTTTTTTTCACTGTTATACAGACAGTGATCCACATTTCTAGATGATAATTCTTGAAAAGACAATAAGTTAAATGAGATTGAAAACACCTGACTTAATTTCAGAAGCATGCTCATTTTTTCTTCCAGTAGATGCTCAAAAGTGACATTATTTCGTTTAGCTACCATTTAAATAGTCCCTGCCTTCTGTTTTATTAAATATGCATGCAAACTCCATCTTTCCATCATCATATCTGCTGTGGGGTATTTGTGCAGAGTTATGCTGAGAGCAGCAGATGCCCAGGTAGGTTCCTCAGCAGCGAGGCAGGGTGTTGGGTGGGGGATTTTTTGGCACCATGGGGGAAATGAAGCAGGGTGAGATTAGGGGGCAGGCAAACCAGCTTCTGGCTTCTGTTCACAGCTGCACATTTCAGCCACACTGACACTTCCTAGTGCTTTTCAGCTCAGCATTTGGTACAGTTCATACATTCAGCAGACACAACAGCTTCATCAGCTATTTTGTGAAGGGATCCTGTCTCCGCTGCAAAAGTTTTAAGCAGAAGAAGCTACTGCAGAGCACGAGTGTGGCAAAAGGTGGCAAGTCCTCACAAAGCTAAGTCCAAAGGCTCTCATAACATGAGGGGAAAATAAGCTATAGAAAAAAAAAAATAAATACAAACCAACCTTAAGGCAAAACAGAAAAGACTGGATGTATTCAAGGCTCATACCTCTTTTTCACTCTCCATTAAAAAGCATAAGGTGTAGCCCATCTTAATGAGTAACTAGGGAAAAGGGTAAAAAATCAAAACTGCAGCTTTGTACTAATGAGACTATAGCATAGCATGTTTTCTGCAGGGAGATGAAGTGTCTAGACAAGACACTGGAGCAGTGTCAGCTGCCTCCTCTCAAGCTCACCCGACTCAGAGACATGGTAAGACTCAGCAGCACAGCCTGAGAGCTCTGCAAATCACATGTCCTGTCATCCCCTGGGAGGATGCAGGGCTGATCCCAGACCAAAGCTGCATGGACTGAAACCTCATATACTCTTGTTAGTGGAACTGCTGGCTGACTTCAATTTAGGGTACATATGGAAGTGGGAAAATTTTTACTTCTTTAGATGGGAAACTGGGTTTCTATAAGCACTGTGATAGCAAGTTGTTCCACACCACCACACATGCAGTAGTGAAAAAAATTAATCACAGATGTGGATGGAGAGGGCTTGAGCATATACAGAGTTTGTAAGCATTGTGGATGCCTGTATACTACAGAAACTGTCTGGTTTATTTGGGGGGGAAGGGGGGGGGTAGAAAAGCAAAGTCACAATAGTTGATAAGTTTCTTTTAGAATAATGCCCCCACTCTTTCTTCTGGAAGAAAAGAAAAAGAAAAAAGTCTTTTTAATTAAATTACTTATTTCAGGCCAAAATTTTAAAGTGTAGAAAATTTTACTGTTTCCACAAAACGAGCAGATGGCATTTCCTGAATTATACTCTTCTGGGAGCCTGCAGCTGCAGAGCAAAATTTATGTCCTTGTCAGCATCAGGGATCCACTGCTGAGGCTCCCTGGATCTGTGGCTCCAGGCAGCTGGGACACAGCTATTTCCTCACAGCCACAGGTCCTAGGAGCCTTCTCACGCAGCTCCCTCCCTCCCAACCATAATTCCTTAACACCAGACAAACCCTGGCCCAACTAATGCACAGAGCGAAGGGGCCTGGTCATTCCCTCTGCTTCCTGGACCCTCCTTGGGACCACCAACTATTGCCTATCCCGAGTATGGTGGTCAGCTTGGATGTTCCAAAACAGTTAAGTTCCTGCTCATGCCACCTCTGCAGATGTTTGTTAGAGTGCACTTTTACTTATGCAGAAGCGAACACCCAAAATTACTTTTCCAGATATGCCCAAGAATTCAAACTTAAAAATCAAATAATAAAACTATGTTGCTTGAGGTCAGGAGGCTGACAGGAGAACAGGAGTCCCCAAAATCTCCTTGTGCCAGGAAAGCAATTAGAGCAATTAAGAGAATTTGTCAAACTGACTGCAGATGACAAGTTTTACAGTAATAAAACTACCACTGAGATTTCTTCCAGAAACTCAACTCAGAAAGGACAAGTTTAGAGTTGCTAGAACTCCCTAATCCTTCTTATCTGACATTTTTTCCTAGAAAAGCACATGTTACTCAAATCTGTTTCAATCCTAAGCATATTTCCCAAATACATGACCAGAGTGAAACAGCATTGTCACAAGAAACACCTTACAGTCTTGTCATTAAGAGTCTGCCTGAGCAGGACTTAGGGGGAATTTTTTTCCCACGTTTTAAAACAACTTCTGTCCCTGGGGAGAGGAAGAAATGTGACTTGCTTTGTTACATTACATATTCAGTTCTGAACAATTCCATATTGAAAGCCTTTTCTTAAGCTTGAAAAATATCATGACATACCATTTCAGTAAGGAATTAGCAAGGTTTAATAATTAACTGAAGAGCAAACTGGTTCTTCTCCTGAAGACCATGCAAATGTGACAAGCCCACACACCAAAAAAATGGATGCAATAGGGGTTGTTTGGTTAGGTTGGGAGCGTGTGGAACAGAGGAAGGAGCACATTGATGAAATAACAGAAAAAATAAAAACATTCAGGACATTCAACTAGAACTTAATTCCACAGAAAAGATGAAAACCAGGGTCAGCTTCCCAAAACTGCTTAAGGGGGGCAATAAACATGACAGCTGTCATGGTTTAAACCCAGATGGCAACCAAGCACCACACAGACAGTCTTTCACTTGTCACCATCACAACAGGAGAGAAAAGCCGAAGATTAGTAAAAGAAAACTTGGAGGTCGAGATCAAGAAACAGTAGGGGTTGAAAAGGAACTCTAGAGAACATTTAGTCTAAACCCCCTGCCAAAGTATGTTCATCTAGAGCAGGGTGCACAGGAACACATCCAGGCAGGTCATCCTGTTCCAGGCTCTGTCACCCTCACAGTTTTTCCTCATGTTTAGGTGGAAATTCCTGTGTTCCAGTTTGTGTCCATTGTCCTTCTCCTATCACTGGGCACCAAGGAAAAGAGACTGGTCCCATCCTCTTGACCCCTGCCCTTTAGATGCATAAACATTGATAAGGTCTCTTCCCAAGTCCTCTGAAGGCTAAACAGCCTCAGGTCTCTCAGCCTTTACTCATAAGAGGGATGTTCCAGTCCCCTAATCATCCTTTTAGCCTTCTGTCAGCTTCTCTCTCATAGCTCCCCATCTCTCAAACTGGGAAAGGCAGAACTGAACACAATACTCCAGATGTGGCCTCACTAGGGCAGAGACGGATGAGAACCTTTATGGACCCGCTGGTCACACTCTTCTTAATGAGCCTCAGGAGACCACTGGCGTTCTTGGCTACAAGAGCACATTGCTGGCTTGAATATAAAGACAGCTTAATAGGTACAGTTGAAGACATGCATGGAAGCAAAGCAAAACAAGGAATTAATTCCCACTGGCAGGAAGGTGTTCAGCCCTCCCCATGAGAGAGGGGTTCCACCACATTTAACAGTTACTTGGGAAGCCCACTCACTGGTGGGGTGGCTTGAGAAGCAGAAAAGGCCCTGATTCTGTGCAAGCCCTGCTCAGAAATAGCAAAAACATCCCTGTGTTATCAGCACTGTTTCCAGCACAAATTCAAAACATAGGCCATCCCAGCTACTGTGAAGAAAATTATCTCCAGCCAAAACCAGCACCATGGCATTCTTGACACCAGCAAGCCCATGTCTTACTAGTCTGCCTTAAATGGACTTTAAATAAATACATTGACTACCATAGTTTTTACTGCCTGCATTTAACTCACTGACAATCTTCAGCAGGTGAAGTAGCCTAAGATGCCAGATGAAGCGTGCAAGAGATTTCAGCACAGAGGATGTAAGTAGCAAAGCCTCTTCCTCTGTAAACCCACGCTCACAGCCAAGCACCCTCTGCTGTGAGGACAACACAGACATTTGCTAACAGCAGTCTGCAGTCAAACATAGCACCTCTTTCCACCAGGTGACCAGAGCTGGCAGACATAGCAGCAGAGCTCAGGAGGTCTTGAAGTAAGCTGCAGTGAGGAGGAGCAGCAGCAGCATGGAGCACCACCATCCTCTGCTCAGGGTCTGCACCATCAGGCAGCAGCTGGTTGCAGGTGCAAAGGCCTCCTTCAGTCACACTTAGGCTGCCCATGGTTACTGAACTAAAACATCACCTCTTCTGATGGGAGTCTAACTTTCATCAAGCTCTAGTTATTTTGTCTTCATGCAAATAGGAAGCATTTTTCTTCATGTTTTTCTTCCTTCAGAGGCTGCCATTACAATTTTCAAAAAGCCAAAGTCTTCTCTTTCATTACCTCCCCAGGGAAGCCAATTCAGACACCACCAGAGCACACCAGTATGCCTTGTTTGCACTAAGCCACTATAGAGCTGGTCCGTGCCTGATTGAGGTTTCACTTCATAGAATCATAGAATGGTAGGGACTGGAAAAGACATCTAGAGATCATTGATTAAAACCCCCCAATTTCTACACAACCTAAGCAAACAGCACGCTGAGATGATAAAGCAGAGGAGACCTATTTAAATGGAGGTGGACAAATTGCAGCCACCACTTCACTATTAGAGCTGAAGCAATGATCCTCCTCCCTTCCCATCCAAAGAGAGACAACATCCACCCTCTTGGCAGCTTTGCCCTGCAGCAAGCTTACCTAGGTGCTCTTTGGTCTCAGGGACAGCAAAACATCAAGAAACTCCCTTGTATTATCAGTTTGACTGAAAGAAAAGATACTGACAGCAGATGAACTGGATTATTCTTAAGAGCTTACAGTTTTAAGACTGAATTAACTACCGTCTGGGCCTCTGTATTTTGCTGTTCAAAAGCCCAGACTTAAAAAGATTTTTCCTGTGTTCTGGACAAAATACTTTAGATCCCCAGCAGTTTTATTTCAGGCTTAGTAAATCCTCAGCTAGGAAGCTCCCCATGTTATTTATAGCTGGACTGTCATCACCACACTAAGCACAGCCTAAGCACTACTCCCATCATTACTCAGGAGAAACACCATATGGGAAGTTACAGGCTACTTGGAAGAGCTGCTACAAAGAAGGTGCAGCTAACTTTGCACCCTTGCTTTCATGTGCACCTCTAGCCTCATAAGGCAGAGGAATGCCAGCCTGATGACATTTGCCTACAGTTTAGTTTTTATTTCCACTGTAAAACCAGTTATAACCTTCTTTACAAATAATGACTTCCATGGTACAGCAAGAGTCCTCAATTCAAGAATGTCCCAGTATAGAGTGAAATGTAATGTATCAGATCATTGCTTTCCTCCTATCCAAATACTAATCTTCCTATACTTTGCTAGCTACATGCTACTCTTTCCAGATAAAAGACCATGGATCAGCACCTCCTCCCTAAATTTCCAGTTCTCACTTTACCCTTTGGACACTTGGGCACTGCTTTAGGTGACATACCCCCAAGTCTATCTGTGACTGCTTGACACTAGTATAATAAAACCATTAAGTACACAAATGTGATTCATTTTCAGTGCTCAGTAGTTCTCCTTCCTGCATACTGATAGAATTTAGTTTGGGGTTTGGGTAAGGTTTCTAACCAATGTCTCAGTCAGAACTGAAAAAAGCAGGTACAGATACTATCCCAAAGCAAGATGCCTACTGACTTAAGTATGAAGGCATAACTAGAAAGCTTCAAAGCCAAAATAAAACAACTCAAAGAGGTCAACCCCCTGCCTGATCTCCAAAGCACCAAGAAAGAGTCCTGACTCTTCCCCGAAACATGGAATGGTACTAAGGGCATATGAACCTGTGATTGTATGAGGACTCCAAAGACACACTGTGCTTCACATCCAGGTGGGACCATGTGTGTAAGTCTGTGATAATCAGAGTTAATAAGACCATTTTACAGCCAGATATTCCACCATAATATGATTCTACCAGCAATAACCTGGTTGCCTTCTTTTTCACAATCAGTACATAAGTTACTTTTCTACCTGTTGCTCTTCAAGTCTCTACAACTTTCTCTTTTTTTCCAGATAAATCTTATTTCAGCCCAGAATTTTCAACTCCGCATGTTGCAAAAAGGACCTTTTGTTTCTCAGCTATTTCATCACTGCTTCTGCCCTCAGATAAAGCCATACAATCCATTTGTGAAAGAGAACAGAAGTGGTGGAGCATGCTACTAATTTTAAGATTAGGAAGCACAAGTCAGTTCTATAAATGTCTTCTCCCAAAAGCAAAAGACATCCTGTTACATTTTATCATAGCAAAAGAAAAAGAGAATATGCTGTTTGAAGAGACTTCAAAAACACCTCAGACTTTGATACATAGGTATAGTTCATTCTCTGACTACTAAAATAGTTCCATTATTTATAGGGAATTATATCTTGGTTGCATAGGGGGAAGAAGGGGGAATACCCTATCTTAAGGAGCATGTAACTGCAGTTAAGTGAGCAATGATAACTACTTAAATAAAACCCCCACACCCTAAGACTGTCTACTGCACAGCACAATGCTTCCTTCTCCATCCACCCCATCATGGATAAGCCTCTTGTTTTGTATCATGGCCCTAGTATAGCAGCCCTGAAAAGCCCCTGCCTTCAGCAGACTCTCTGCAAGCTGCAAGAGCTTCCAGAAATCTAACTACAGGATCTGAGCCTTCAACCACAAGCTCTTTACAAATCAGGAGTAACACAAACTTCTGCTCCAAAGTACTTGATACATTTCCAGTGGTGTCATATATGAAGTATTTACTACCATTTTTCAAGTGCTAGCTCAGTTAAAAAAAAAAAAAAAAAAAAAAAAAAAAAAAGGGAGGGGGCTGTGGGACAGAAGTCTGCAAAATATTTTAAGTTTAAAAATAACACTCAGACTACTGCCAACAGTCTCTAGCCTTAACTCCTACTTTTACACATTTTTCTGGCCCTGTAAAACAGAACAGGTTTTGGAGACAAGCTTTATGCAGATTCCAAGAGGTACTTTTACAGCAGGATGGGAAAATTCCTTTTTTAGCACAAATCCTCCAAGCAGCAAGCCTCTACTATTTTTTTGTAGCATGTGACTTCAGAAAGACTACCTCTCCTCCTTCTTCACTTACAAGTCACATTTTCCTTTAGGAACTACAAAGTTAAATATTCTTATGATAAATTATTAAAATGATTGAACTATTTGCTGTTCCAGGAGTCATGATAGCTGTCTACCATGGCACTTTTTTGTTTGTTTGTTAAGTGGCTGGTACAACATCAAAGACTTTACTTCTTCACTGCTGGAGACCAGAAAACATTCCCAAGACCCTGTGAGAAAGATTTGGTCTACCTCTCTTTAACTACAGAAGAAAAAATATTATTCTGACATATTCTAATAAGAATCTTCTAGCCATGGCATACAAAAGAAGGTCCATGTGGGTTCTCTCCAGCAGTTGTCTCTGAATAACATGACTTCAGGGCAAGTGCATCACTAAGAAGCACAAGTCCTTAGAAAACAGCAGCAAAGTTAACCAAACACATTCTATAGCATTAGACACTGGCACAGATATTTAAGCTTTCCAAAGAGAGTTCAGCAGCTTCCCTTTGCAGACACTCTTTACTGCTTCTGACCTTGACCTATGAGTAACACAGAAACCCTTCAGCCATCAGGTCTGCTGGAGAGCACCAAAAGGTCATCCCACCACCCCACCAAGAAATTCTGATCAGCATCTTCCCCCTTATCTGAAACAACTCAGAGACAGGCTTAGAAGGAAAATGCCCCAGCAAATAATTTCTATGGCACAGCAAAATGCTTGCCCTTAGCTATGTTATTTCTGGCTGTAAGCACTCACTCCCAAGAACAGCTGGTTGGAAGTTTACCTACACTCTGCTCTGCGAGAGGCAGTGCAACCCCACAACCTGGCCTATGCCCAGGAGGAGAAACCACAACAGTTGCTCTTGAATTAATCCACACTGCAGACCTGTAGCTTTAACAGATGGAGGGCCAGTATGGAAGGTCAAGAAATGCAGCAAGATGTGCTCATTTTCCATGTGCAACTCTCAAACAGGTTTAAAAAAAAAAAAAAAAAAAGGCAGTATGAATGCGAGAAGGCAGAAAGGAAGGAAAAGCCAAAGATGTACATTAGCTACCCCTCTGTCTATCCAGTACACCAGGAGTAGAGCAATAGAATTTGTTTCCAGAGACACTCACTCTGTCTATAGACGAGACAACACACAGCAGGGCAAGAAGGTGACCATGGTTTGCAGATACTCTAATGCTGAGGGTCAAACCACCCCACTTGCTACCTGGGGAAACAGCTGCCACATGCTCAGGAGCACAGAGGCATCACCAAGCCCCTCACCATGCAAACTCAAGGCTTGGTACAGGACAGGAACAGAGCAGCAGGTGAATCCCCAGCAGACCACCTAACACAGCCTGACATTGCTCCAAGAGGCTCCATCTGCTTGAGAACAGGTGCATTTTGGCCTGAGACTTAATCTTCACATATCCAATGCTCCCTTTACAGCTCTTTCCTACTGCCTCTCAGCCTGCTCTGCCCCCTTAATTCCAACCTTATGAAGGAAGAATCTGGAAGGCACCAGATAAATTTCCATTAATTGCTTGACCGCAAAATAAAATAATGCTGAGTGGTGACATTACACTTTCTTCTGGATAAGGCAAATTTCTGGTGAATCTCCACTGGGATGAGAGGCACGTCCACCTCTTTTCACCAAAGTTCATGAAAGCTCTTACGGTTTGTTTTTAGCAATACTCCAAACACCATTCTGTGGGATATGGGTCAGCATGGGGCTCCCCATCCTAAGAGATGCGAGACAGAGCATCTCCAGCAACCAGACAGAAGCATCTCCCTTGAGTGGGCTGTGCTACACTACCTCTGGCACTACATCAGGCTTGAAAGAAACTGACATCCTCCTCTCCTTAGCCTTTTCCACCCATACCATTCTTCACCCATTGGAAACAGCGGCTCAGGCAGAAGACTTGGAAGAAAAGGTCCCTTTTGCACATCTATCCATCCTGAACTCCAGTGTTTTTAAAACTGATACAGCTGAGCTTTATCTCCTACAAATTTTCTGAAGACTTGGGGTAAAAAAAATAAAAAAATAAAAAAATCACAGACAGCAAAAAACCAAAAAAAACATGCTGGGCAATTTGAGCAGCTACATCCATCAGCTACCCCTACCCAGGAGAAATTTATTCCTCCTCAGAAAGAGCCCATCACACCAGAATTAAATACAATCACTCCAGGGAATCACTGCACCTTTTACTACTCTCCAGAGACAGTGACAGTTCCCAGGCTTGGCAGACTCCAAAGGGACACTTTGCAGCAGTGGGTAATTACATGCCACAGCCAACATGTGTCATGTCCTGCCACGCTGGTGTCCAGACACAATGTGTGCCACTGTGCTGGGAGCCAGGCAAGTTTCACAGCAGCAAGCGAGCACCTGCTCGAGTACCGGAGGAGCCGGGGCACAGTCATCCCTCCCACCAAAAGCAGCTCATTCAGGACTGGGGTGAGGCAGGCAGTGGAGCCAAAGACATTCCCAGCAGAGCCACAGCCCTACATGCAGGTTTGAGACCACCCAAGACCTACAGCTGGCAACACAGCTCAGGAACCAGCACAGTTACAAAAACAGCAGCAGCGACAGGAGTCAAGACGACTGCTCCACTGGGCTCTTTATCCCTGAGCAGGCATCTTCAGGCTATCACCAGGAAAGGGGAAGGACACTAACATGCTCAATACAAGGAAGGACAAAGAAATGCCAGCTGAAGGCATGAGCCACTGCCACCCAAACCTTCTCACACTCTGCATGTGATTTTGCTGACCAGCACACCCTCACCCCAGGGAGGGGATAGCCCCCTTCAAAGCATCTAATTTTAAAAAGATCAGACTAGCACAAGGTGTACAGTATGCTTCTATTTGGCCTGCATAAGACAATTTTTTGACAATTACTGTTCCCCAAGAGTGAACTTTGTTGTCGTGCTTCCAGTCTCACCACAATACAGTCCTTGGCCATATGGTAAAAGCCCTATTCATTATCTTCCCTATGAAGCAACAGCCACCTGCTACCTCTGTAACTGGGAACTGCTTTCTAGAAAGAACAAAAAACCCCAAACAAATCAAAGTACACTCCCAAGAGCATATTCTCAAAATATCCATGTTAATCTGTCATTAAAATCTAGCTTCCTTTGGTTTCAGGCAGAGAGTTTAACAGGTCTGTAAGCCTGGACACAGAAAAAAACCTTACTCCTCCCAGGCACAGCCACTCAAGAGAGTACCTCTTCTTTCACTTTCTGACAAAAGCAGCAGGTGAAAGAGTGCAGAGCTCAGAAAAAGCCCCAGGGCCCCAAAAACCCAAACCGACCCTGCACACGTATATGATATTTCAGTTTAAATGACTTTAGAGTTCATACAATCAAAAGGCCAGTTAGAAGTGAAGCAATGGCAGCAAGGAAGCCCACCTCCGATACTCCAGCTCTCTGAATTTCATGTGTGGGGAACAGTCTGATACCAAGATGTGGACAATGCTTGATATTACGATGGCTGAACAGCATAAAGCTTGGCACAAAGCTTGGCACAAAGAGTGATCCAGCTGGAAACAAACGCTTCCTTTCTAGCTGCCTGACGTGCTTGCTTTGAAGCTCTGGTAATTAGATACCTTGCAGAAATGAAGGATCTATATCTATGGTAGCAAAAAAGCCAATGACTTCATTTAAAAGAGCAGAGCTCAAGAAGCTGCAGGTATCTCAAGAGAACTAAGAGATACCAAATACTAAAGCTGATTTTAAGAGAATAAGAAACCCCACACCCGAATCCATATCAGAGTCTACCCAGAGCAAACACAGGAGCAGCACTGGAGCAGTAGATCCGACAGTTAGGAGGACACAAGATGAACAGACTTGCTAAGAGTAAGCTTTTGCAAGACCAACTGGTTCAACTGGAAAAAGCTAACAACTTAAAGGCACAAAGACTGCTTCTGAGACTTGAAATTAGGAGCAGATATTCCAGGCTGTATTGTTAAGAAGTGCACTGGCTACGTGAGAGGAACGTTTTACAGGTTAGACTTCAAGAAGCTTGAGAATTAAAATGCAAATCAGAATAGTGAAGGTTGCAACCAGAATAAGCGATCGGTAACTGCAAAGTTTGCTTTAGTGTTCCAACACACAAAGCCAGTTATTGCAGATGAAGCAGGAAAGCAGTCTGCAAGAAAAAACAGTAAAAAATCCTCACTGAACCTGATCCTGACAAGAAGCCTAGAGTTTTACCTAACTTCGTATAGCAACTGTATGATCAATGCATTTCTGTCCTTTCAAGTCTCCAAAATGAAAGGGACTTGTCTCTTTATGCCCTTGTCTCTTAATAGTAACACTTAAGCAATTGGAGGTTAAAAAAAGTAGTTATTTTCTCACACATGAAAAATCTTATTAAATACCTGACATTCTCTCATAAGCATTTCAAGTAGCTCATATGCTAACTCTTAAGCACTCAACAGTTAGAAAATAGCTGTGTTTATCTTCCCTTTTTTCTTTCTTCTCTCTCCCCTCACCCCCCTTTACTGTGATACTTGGCTGGAAAGCAAGACAGCAACTCCAGAAAGCCAAAAGGCTTGATGAACAAGCCTGATGAGCACGTGATAAGAATTTCTGAACATGAGGATCAGGCAGAAGTTCGACCTGTGAGAAAGGGCATCAGCACATACAGAACAGAAAAAAAAAGTGAAGAGCTTTGAGGGGTGGGCTCTCCTTCAGCAACAGGAATTTTAATCCACTACAGGGAAGTTATAACATGTCAGCTGATGATTTTAGGCTTTCAAATGCTCACAATATACCTGCTATTATTTTTAACTTTATTTCCTTTAAGTCTTAAAATTAAGCCATTTTTGTGTCATTGACACAGTGAGGAGTTTCTGAGCAGATTCCCAGTGTGCTTGGGAAAACGCAGAAGAAGGGATGGTGTCTGCAAGCATATTTTCTCTAGATATAGTGCTGCAGAGACAGGATGGGGAAGAATGGGCTGTGTGAGAGCACTAGCAGCACACTAGTAGTACCCTAGTAGTCTTCCATCTCCTTTCACCCACCTACAGACACAAGCAGCACAAGCAACAGCAAGAAATAGTTCTCTAAAACCCAAGCACTTCATTGACAAAATGATAGTTTTCTCAGAAGTGAGAGCCTCAACCCAAAACATTAAGAGGCTCCACTACTGAAAATTTCCTGTATCCATCAGTGACCTACATCAAGCTTCTCCCCTCCTTCTGCTTCACCTTCCTTCTTGGGCTCTCCATCCTGCCCTACTTTAATAGATTACTTCAGCTAAACCACGTAATAGTTTTAAAGCAGACTCAGCTAGGACTGAAAACTTAGCACTTTTAGCTGAGAAAGTGGAATAAATAGCAGAACTAATGGTTTTTGCAGCCAGCATGAGAGGCAATAGTAGATGCACAAACACTTGGGTCTCAGATGTCTATCATGCAAGCTTGGCAAAAAAAATCAAAAGTGCATTAGGGACTGGCATTAATTGTGTGTTTCTCTGCACAGGAGCCAACAAAATATATTTTTTAAAATTATTTTTACTTTTAAATCACAGCCATTTGTCCCTAGGTGTAGAAACCAGGAACAAGGAAAACAATTTTACTCAAAGAAGGGAAGGAGCTCTTCCACAGAGGAGAGCTACAGCTGTCTCTCCGTTTGTCTTCAAAGAGATTCACTCGCAGAATTTATCTTCTCTGTTAAGACGACTGAGGCTTTCTTCCCACCCGCCCACCTCCCCTACTCCTCGATTAAACCGGACATCAAGCACGCTCAGGCTGGCAGAGCGGCAGGTCCCGGGGGATTTACTGCGATCGTGGCTCTTCCCAGCTCCAAGCCTCAGACACTCTGGGTGTTTTGTACCACCCCCACCGCTCGCAGAGCAAACAAGCCGGCAGCACGCACGCAAGCCATTACTACAAGGCTACAACCGAGCGAGCAGGATCCACCTACTACTCGGCGCAGAGACTGAAAACAACCTAGTTTTCACAAACTAAGACTGCCAGCGGTTTGGCAGAGAAGGAAGGCAGGCGGTGCCATTTTAATTTAAAGCCAAGCTCCTCTCGGATAATACTTCGCACGTAGAAACGCTGCGTGCCTTTCAAGGGCTTACGCTCGAAACACGGGCGGAGTATTTTCCCAAGTCAAAATGCAGATTTATCTTGGAATATTATGCACGGCGTAAAATAAACGAAATTCTCTGAGCCTGTTGCTATTTCAGTAAGTGCTTTCAAAGGCTACGCTTTGCTTTTAGAGGGAACTGCACGTAGCTGAAGGAATCCTATCCACGCTAATGCCTTGCACGGAGCCACAGCAGGGCTTAACACGACACTACTGCGTATCCTTTACTGAAAGATGGTTTCCCCACAAATAGAAAAGCGGGTTTTCCAGAAATACTGCATAATGAGTCATCGACCGCAGGCAGCTTAAACGCCAAGCACCTTCTGAGCAAGGACAAAAATAACAGCGGAACAAAAATAGCCACTCACTTGGGGGTGGGGAGGAGCGAGGAGACCCGCTGGGAGGATTCATTCTCAAAACCTCCCCCAGGTGCCCTCTCCCACCATTCAGCACAAATCCCCTTGCCGCTGGGCTAGTGAGGGGGAGAGGATCAGCCCGGGGGCCTCCGGGCAGCGCTGCCGCCCACCCCCCGCCCAACCCGCCAGCCAACCAACCGGCCAACCAACCAACCAACCTTCCTCTCTCCCCTTCTTTGCACCACACAGCCCTTCATAAAACCTTCTCTCACCTGTGCTCATCCAATCAGCCCCCTCCAAGGCTGCAGAGCTACATCAGCAGCTCTTCGCCTGGCTGGGCACACCCTCATTGGCAAGAACAAGTTTCAGCTGCTGTAGATTAACCAACTCACCCCTCAGCTCTGCCATCCAGGCAAGAAAGGCAGAACTGCAGAGACCAAGGCAATCACTCATTCTTTTGGGACCTTGCATTGGTGGTGAATTTAAGGAATTAAAAAACAAAACCAAACTGTTTTCAGACAGCAGAATTCAGTTCCCCAAAGCAAGACTCAATATGCATGGTAAAAAGAAATGATAAATATATATAATAATAATAAATGCACACACATTCAGCACTGCAATGGCAACTCTTCTTTGTGAGAACTGACAAAAGAAAAGATCCGGAGGAATTTCTGGAACTGCCCAAGGGAGTTGCAAAACACAAGAGTGGAAGCCAGTTCACTTTTTCAAACCCTGAAACAATAGTCCTGCTTTATCCCTTCAGTAGGAAGATGGCATTCTGCTCTAGGCTGTCTTAATCACTCACAAATGATAAACAAATCTGTTTGTCCTTGGAGCACTTGTGATGGAAGGAAAGATCTTCACTTTAGCAGTAGATTAAAATACTAAAATATACTAATCAAATGAGCAGTTTAAAGTCAGAAGATGATCTATGTGTTGCCTGAGGGGCCACTTCAAGACTCTGAGGTCAGGGTTGGATTAAGGCATAGAAATGACAGGCCAGCATCCTGTGACCCTATAGTGTTAAGAGCTTTTAAATATTAAATTGAATTAGTTCAATCCCTATCCCTGTGTAACTCAGTGAATTAAAGGAATTGCTGGACCAGGGAGGAGTCACCTCTTTCAGATGTGGTTTCTGAAGTCTTCAGTTGGTCTTGAAATCACAACTTTTATCATTAAATGTAAACACTTTTGGAAAATACATTTTACAATGAAGAGAGTTTCAACTGCAGTCCCAGACTAAACCAATCTGAAACACTACATCATGAACACAGCAGAAGTGGTGCAACTAGGAGATGGATATAAAAATTGCCCTTATTTCCCCAGTGTATCTCCTTATCTCTACAAGTCATATCTGTTTCCTCTCCTCACAAATGCATTTTTACTGTGGCAGCTTTCAGCCTCCAGAGCTGGGACAGACACAGCAAGGCAGGCTGGATTCAGCCATGCATCAGTCACAACCAAGTTCAAATGCAGAATCTTCTGCAGACCAAAAAAAGAAGTAACAGGGACTGAGGCTGACTTTGCAGTTCTGGAAGTCAATACAAAATATTTGACTTGTAAACTAAGCAGATTTGGTCTGGAAGTCACTGAGAAAAAAAATAAAATAAAATGTAGTGCTCCCAGCATGTAAGCTTGACAGGGTCACTTTGCTTTTCTGACCACAGTTCTACTTCCAAACTAACCTTTCAGCAGCTGCTTAGTTTCAGTCATCAATCCTGCTATTGTTGAAAAGCAATAGCAAAACCACACATTGACTTCAACAGAAACAGGATGAGGATCTTGATAGGTCTTATGAATGACACACAAAATAACCAGAAACTCAGGATGATTTAGACAGGCAGAAAATCTCCCTGTTGACCCAACTCAAATCACTAGAGATCTACATCTCTAGTCACATGTGGGCTGTTTCCTTGTCAGCCAAAACAAAATTTATCAGTATTTCCTTTAAGAAAGAAATCAGAAACTGGGAAGATCAGTTATTTAGTTTACTACATGTGAAAGGAGAACTTAGAAGCTGTACTTTTTCCTTCTGAACCCTAAGGAATTTTCTAGATGACCCCCCTTTACATACCTATGAATTCGTTTTTCTGGAAAGATGACACGTATTTATTCTGTTTTCAGGAACTAATGATCCTATACTCATAGGTATTAGAGACACAGCCTGGATCTCCAAGTGGCTTCCCTGGGGTTCTTTGGTGGTCTCTGGTGGTCCCAGTGTCCTTCCCATGAACTTTGAGGCTTCCTTATATGTAAGGTCCTGTTTTAGCCCATCTCTGTTGCTAGAATCCTTCTTAACTGGCATTGGCTAATCTGAGCACTCCAGCCACAGTTGATGCCCCTGATTGTTTTTTTTTGTGCTTTATGTGAATGTGCTGTTTCCCACTTGGCATTTCTGAGCCAGAAAGATGCAAGATCTACTATCCTGCTCCAGAAAAAAAAAAAAAGGTTTTCAGTACATTCAGTAAGTTTTAATGAAAATAGGTCCTTTTCAGATATCTATATATAAAACATAACTAAAATAACTGCTTGTTACTTTTCTCTGCAGCAGAACTCTACATCTGACTCCTTATATATAAAATATAAGCATCTTATTCTGATGAAACGTTTACTAAAATATTTAGTAGCATTAAATGAAAATATGAGGCTTTTAATTAGAAAAACTGATGATAAAAATTTAAACCAAATTGTAGGCTTTAGTGTCAGAAGGTTTATGGAAAAAACCATTAAAGATTATTTTTTTTTTACTTCTTCTGAGATTATTACCAACTTCCTCTGCATAGGGTGTTTAAAATGTGTTAATGTAAATTACCTAAGTTAAGTTCTAGTACAGACTAGACATGTGTTTTATACTTTTGTTACAAATAGATCCACATAACTTGACCTCACAGTCTCCTAGGCACTAAAGATACAAAAGTGTAATGTTTATGTTTGGGTACAAGCACCCTCTGCAAGCATTTAGCCTTGCAACTCAGGTTTTGCTGAACTTGAGTTAAGCTAACAGAAAAATATTTCTATTTTCTGGGTAAAGTCTCTGATTTGAGACTCAAGCAAAGCAGAATTCTGTCTAAAATTAGACTTTACAACTATTATATATAAGGAATACAATTTAAAATCCCTTGCCTCTTATCATTAACACCTCAGTTATTCAAGAAAGACTTTTTTTTTTTAAGGCAGTATGATGAGACTGATTTTCTGCTTTAATAGTTGCTTTACAGTGAAATTTAGAGGTCTTAGAGGCTAGACCCTTCATAATTACACATTCAAAAGATGAGTTTGTGTAGAACAGACAAATAGATGGTTTATGTACTGAATTACTTAAAGAAACTGAAATTTCACTTGACAATTCATCTTGCAGTAATGTGCCATTGTTGTGGGACTTGTGCAAATGACATATTTGTCATTGCTTCTAAAAACCCCACATTCTCATGGCCAGCAAAAGAAACTTTCAATCACTGGATATGACAACTTGCCTCCAAGAGCAGTTCACATTTTCAAGGGTAAAATGGCAGATTTCATCTATTCCACTACGCACCTTAGGAGTTAAGCTGTGTTCTTCCATACCCTGGACTGTTTATAGGGGATAAAACTCCATTAATCAGCTTTTCCATGGCATAGCAATAATCTGCACACACTTTAGCAGAAACTGAAGTATGTTCCCATATGTTTCACTATGGAAAGTGAAAAAGCCAGGATCAGCCTGCACTCTTCTGCTTAAAAGGAACATCCCCTGCAAAAGCCACACCCTTGATAATGGGTGCACATGGATAAGCAGTTTTAGGCTTTCCTGTTGCCATCGTTTCAATGCAAATGAAACAGTCAAATACTAAGTTGTGACAGTTACACCAACATTTCACTCCAGCCTTGTGATCTCAGCACCCTGCTGTTTGGAAAACGGCTGTTAAAAGAGCCATAAAAGGTCAGACTAAAGTCCTTTTTAGACTAACTTTTGTCTTGTGAGTGAGCAATAGCAAAAAAACCTCCCAGAAAACAAGCCGAGAGCAAGACACACACCTCTGAACACACCTCTGGCCAGCAGCAACTTGTCACTCAGGGACTTTCGAGCCAAGTTGTGCCTGCACGTTTATTATTAAATATATTTTTCTCCACTAAACATTCCTTTAGCTGTAACTAGTGTATGTTCAAATACCCTGTGTGTCCGGCTTTTTTTTTTGTAGCTCATGTAAATGTGCTGTAACACCCACAAGTGAACATACTCTTAGTAGTAGTTTTGTAGTTGTAGTAGAAGTGTTTTACTGAAGCACTTACACAGTGCACAACAGAAGAAAGCAAAGATATTAAATAAACACGTTCAAGTTATAGAAACCAAATAAACAGTGTGGAGTATGGGAGTGTAGGCTGGATGCTGGAGTGGTCTCCAACAGTGGACCAAGTAACTTACAACCCCAAGTATTTGATGCCCTTCAGAGCTGAACAGCGATTAGAGAGCACTGGAGGAGCCTCATAACAAAATCAGAGTAGGTGCAGGGTCTTTCTTTACTTTTTTTAACTCCTCAGTTTGTAACTGAGGGGCCCGGAGCTGGAATTGAGAAGCGGCGGCCGGGGTCCCCCCAGCCTCAGCGGGGAG
>JANHGL010008785.1:0-15060 GCA_024611195.1 Ceyx melanurus
ACACACACCTCGCCACCGATCGCGCGTGCTCTTGGTACTTCGTGGGTCGCGTCTTACGGTCTAGGCCGAGGTGGGGTCTTGTCCTATTCAAAGAAAAAAAACGAGTGGGGGGGGGGGGGGGGGGGGGACGGGGGTGGAAATTGACTGCTGCAAATGAACAACACAGAAGTTTTTTTTTCTTCAAACACCATTCTGTAGATATAAACATTGCTTAATGTCATAATTTCCCTGCAGATTTTGTAAACTCCTGCAAAAAATGCTCTCTGTAGAAGTCCATTGATTTCACCTGCTTTATACCACAGAGGCTGGTGTGAATTTTTTTCCAAATGCATACTTTTTATTTCTAAACACCTTCCAGTTTTACTAATTAACTTCCCTCTCTTTTCCCTGCAGACTTGCATGTGAGGAAGAGCACTGTTCAGCAAACAGCCTTGAGCACTACACACCATTCTTCAGTTCAGCAGCTGAAAAAAACACTGTGACTGTTTAGCAGGTGTCACTGGACCTCAGTGAGAAACTGAGCCCTCCACAACAGGCTTGATGGTGCTCAGACCCATGCTGCTGGTGGTGCAGTCCTTGTTAATGGCAGGATACACAGTCTTTGTGTGAGATCTGACAAGACTGTTGCCCTGGGTTGCCTCCAGGCAAAATCCAGCATCATTCATTCCCACTCAGTGCAGCCGAGATGGGGCTGTACCTACCTCTGCTTTCTCATTTACATTTGCTATTAGGGTCACCTTAACCAGCCCAGCTCAATGGATTTCTCACTGGAGTGAGTGATGTTTTGTATAAAAAGGTAAATAAAACCCTTCTCCAAAGGGGGTTATTCCCTGGACACACCTGAGTCCCTGCTTTCCAGAGTGACTAGGGCAGTGTTGCTGTGCCCTCAAGTCTGCTGATAGGTGGCAGCTCCACTGGCTCCAGCTGTGTGTCACTGAGCCAAAAACTCTGATGTGAAAAAGGAACATCCCAGACTGCCCTACTGTGGATGCACCAGGCTGTCCTAGCAGCAGGTACTACCAAGAAGCCCTGGAAAAATTCCCTCTTTGATCACTTAGCCTGGGGCTGTCATCACTGAGGACTCTGTTTTAATTGCCCTGATCCTACTCCCCCGAATAACACAACTAGTGACAATTCATAAAGTAAGACTGACCCCTAGGTCTTCCTATTTTCAATTTTAAAACATCTAAAACTTTATTTATTTGACTATCATTAAATAAATTTGTGTCTCTAAGACAGCAGCTAGTACTGCTGCTGGAGCATGGATTCAAGAAATTCATATTCTAAACTAATTCATATTCATATGAGATGGTGTGGAGATGAAAGGTTGGAAGTAAGCTATAGAACAGGGGTGTTAGATCATGCATTCTTAGTTACACATTTACTATATCTATAACAGCTCACTTTTCTATTTTAAATCCTACTAAGTGGAGACTATTTAAATGTACTGCTGTAGTAATAAAGAAAAGGTCAACTCAATGTCTGTCTTGGCCATTAATCAATCTTTCCCATACTTTCTAATTATCTTGATTGCCTGATAGAATGAAGCATGGGACACTGATCATCTCTATGTTCCTTGGTTAAATCTGCTCTTGGCACTGGTTGGGGGGGGGGTTTTAGAGACCAAAGACTGTATTTTCATATGGCAATCTTTATTTTTTCAAAAAAGATGCCAAAATTCTTTTTCTAATAACCAACTCCTTTTCTGCCTTATCTCACACTATTTTCTGTAGCAAATTTGCAGGCTGCTCCCTATAAAATTTTGAAGTGTCTTTAATCATCTCAGGCAGCAATTTTGTGTTGTGGGGTTTTTTTTCCTCTCCTTTTCAGTAATCTGGGATTCCCAGCATTATTCTCTCTCTCTCTCTGATTACGAATTGTAGCTTTTTATTTTTAGAGGGAGCTTAATGCAATGCAGTAACACACAAACAGAGGACCAAATTATAGACGTGAAAATACCAGATTTTTTTTTTATAGTGATAATTCCACTTTACTCCTGGGTGTCATAAATCCATGAGGGACCTCAGAACTTCAGCAAAAGCAGCCAGATAGCTCGTTACCAAGACACCAAGAGCTGCACAGCAGGTGTCCATCCCCAGGTGATAGAAAGGGTCTTGTGGAAAGAGTGTGGCAGCAGGTCACATTCAGACTGCTTAGATCCAGCTCAGGGACTAGAAATACATGTAACAAATACCATATAGAAAGGGGCAATGGTGCAGCACCCATATGAGCTCAGGGAGGTGATTTAGTCTCAATTCTGCTGTACAGAAAGCACCTGGGAGACAGGAGACTTGCAAAGATGGAAACCTCATCTTAATTCTTTTGTACTGAGTCACTGGAAGTTTGAGATGTTTGAAGAATGCAGAGTGGGATCCTTTGGAAGCATTTCTCACCCCCTTTGATTATCTGTACTGCTTGATTGAATGAGTCATGCAACCCAGCTCCTTCAGATATCCATTAATGCCAGGCAAACAAAGCATATTCAACACATTGCTGGGTTTTTTTGTGAGGTTTGTTTCTTTCCTGTTCATAAATAGCTTGAGAACAAATGTATTCATAGTTCAAAATCTTTGCCCAGTAATTTTTGCAACTTACACAGAGCCTACAATTTGCTCAAGTAGCCCATGGTGGGCACTGTCTTCCTCCAAATCTGTGTCAGCCCTCACTACATTTCAGCTAAAGTCACCAGCAACCTCTGCAAAACTCATCCCTTGCTAGAACTAGCATGCCCTGGTGGTGTGGAGCTCGGGTCCTTCAGCTGCATCCCAAAAACTTGCATCAGACTGCATTTCTGCAGCATGATAGAAGAATGAAGCTGCAATATTGCTGGCAAGCTATCTTCTAGTTTTCCTGGTGTAAATGCTGTTAGCAGAAAGAGGATTCCAGCTGTTCACATCCCCCCTCTTTACATCCTGACACCCTCAAAATCAGGGCACTTTCCCCACTAACTCGGGGGCAGTGGGCTGAAGCTGGGGGAACTGAAGTACACCACACTGCCCAGTTCAACACCAGGATCCCCAAGCTGGGACATTTCTAAAGCAGATACCACCCTGAGTCCTGGAAGAAGTCAGCTGAAGTTGCTGGAGTGTCACAATCATTTATTCTCCACTCTTCACACTTTAATGGCAGAAACAATCATTGTAATGATGTTTGAGAAGACCTTGCTGCTCAGCATCAGCATTAATTACTCTTGGTCCTTCCCTGCTCAGCCTATTAACCACCAGATGTACATAGCTTGTGGAGTTGTGAAGTCACCTCTGGAGATGTTCAAAACCCATCTGGATGCATTCCTGTGTGATCCTGCTCTGGCAGGGGGTTGGTCTAGCTGGTCTTTTGAGGTCCCTTCCAGCCCCTGACATTGTGATCTCTCCCCACCGAAGCTCTAGAGAGCCTGGAAATCTGGTTTTAGGGAGTTTTTTAAGCACTTTGTTGGACCTGTCTACCAATTTTTGCATTGCAGAGCCACACTGGAAGCACTTGTGGTACCTTGCTAGATCTCATCCCTGGCAAATGGTGCATGCTACTAGAAATAAACAGCACAACCAGGTCAGCACATGTTTAAGAGAGATAACTGCTCTATGACTTTGTCTTATTTCCTAGTCTTCCAAAGGCAATCCCACAGTGATAAATGAAAAAGTACCTCTAATGGGTAATTACAAGCCACAGAATTACAAATTTTAGTTTCAGTAATAGTGCATTCAGGCAGTATTTACATGACAAATAAGAAAAACCTCTGACAGAAGAATCTTTCATGTATTTTCTGGTTTTGTCACTCAGCTCACAGTTTTATCTTGCATTTAATCATATTGCCCTTCATCTGCCATCCAGTAACCAAAGTACTAAAATAGACTTAATCTCTCTGTATCTCATTACAATGTTGAGACCACGGTTTTGCAAAACTTTCTCTTAAATATTATATACCTCAGCTGCATAAAGTATATGCCCAAAATGCTTACAGTATGTAGACTAGTGCTATAAATTCCAGGGCCATCTTAAAAGTGAAAGCACTGGATAAAATGACACAGAAAATACAGAGTGATAGGTAGGTAAAGTGTTATTATTAGATCGTAAAGGCAAATGAAAAATATCAAATGCAATCTCATTTAATAAAGAACACAGAGAAATACACATCAGTGGTTCTGATAGCATAAGACTTACTTTGAAGATTGTATCCTTCCTTCCTGAGAGCTTGTAATAAAAGGTTCTGTGGCACCTGTTTAGGGCAAACAAAAATGTGGAGAAATCACTTTGGGGTTTTTTTGAATCTCTAAATCTGTAGTCAGTATGACATAACATATTTTCAGGCTAGCACAACATGATACAATAAGTCAACAATATTTATAAGGTTTGTTGTTTACTTGATTAACTCCTCATCAGCTTTAGATCGTAGGTATTCAGTCCTACATAGCACCAGGTCCTTAATTGGATGTGATTGTTGTCCCACCTTGGTGTGTTAAATTTACTCTTCACCTGCCTGGCATTTACAAGTGGCAATCCCTTTAGGCAAATGTATATATGAACAACTAATTATTATTATTATTGTTGTTGCTGTTATTTTAGCCTCAGCTTGATGGAGATTTACTCTGAAGAGCAGCAAGTGGCTCTGTGGAAGTCTCTAGAACAACTGAATTTGGGCTGTAATATTATACTGCAGATAGCTGACAATTTATTAGTTACACATTCCATTTGTCTACACTGGTTTCTGTATATTTTAAGATCTCTGCTTTTAAGTATCTCTAAGACCCCTGTTGTTTCAATTACTTGTCACTGTGGCCTGAGGTATCATTACTACGCTGAAGATAATAAACAACTCCTCCTCCTATTTCTGTAGCTAGAGCTGTGCCTAACTTAGCATCATCAAAATGCAGCATCATAGGATTGAGAAGGAA
Organism: Ceyx melanurus; assembly: GCA_024611195.1. NCBI lineage: Eukaryota > Metazoa > Chordata > Aves > Coraciiformes > Alcedinidae > Ceyx > Ceyx melanurus. The sequence continues at coordinate 4,890 of JANHGL010008785.1, forward strand.
GTGTCATATGGTTGGTAACTGATTCTAAATCATGCTCTGCCAGTTTTGTTATGAGATCTTGGACAAACCTTACACTTTGGAAGGGCTGAGCACTATAGAATTCCACAACATATACTGACTATGCAAGATTACATAACAACTTATTTTGAAATTATATATCCTCTGCAGTTTCTTTTTTTTGTTGAGGTCTGAGAGACACTATTTAAGACAGCAAATTTAGAAATGCAACATAGAAGGATTAAGCATCAGAGCCATTTAATTGCATTACAGTGTGTGGCTGGATGTCAGTGGATGTTCTGATGGGGATAGCTTAAACTTTTAGGATTGGGGTGTTTATCTTCCCACAAGAAGTCTTAATGGTTTGCTATCAGTTTTGACAACTGTCCCACAACTCTATTGTTGCCACCAAAGACCAGATACACCTTCATCTGTTTCTTTCTGTGAATGTCTTATTAATGCTCTCTCCATAGCTTCTTTTTATTTTCTCACAACCAGTACTGAACATTTCATCTATTAAACACAGAATTTGGGCCATGTAACTTGTGCTAATTTATTTTAACCAGGTTCATCCTGTTGATTAAAAAAGTCTTAGTCCACAGGAACTGTGCCAGCCCTGAAGAATGCAATAGTTCAGAGTTAGATCTCATCTGTGCCTGTGCATCACCTAAGTTAAGTTAATTTTAAGGGCAAAGAGTTATGCTATTCTTTTATTTGCTTAAAATCTACATGTTTACCATAGGAGTTATACATTAAGAGCTCTTTTCTTTATGGAGGAGCAGAAAAAAACCCAAACCTCTGTGAACTGAAAGCTCATACAGAATCCTGCTGCTACCATTCCTGCAATCATATCTTGCAGTTAATTTGTTCCCATTAAGTGTAATGTTACAGAGAAAAACTGCTTTGCAAACATTTAATGGCTTCCATCAGTCTGAACAAATGAATCCATAAGTTCCTGCCTTTTTTTTTTTTTTTTTCTGATATTCAAAATAAGAAGTCTTTGGTTGCCTTCTCCTGCAGGTGTGAGACAGTGAGGTCGAATGCATTTGAACATTGCTTCTTTTTCTGGGGTTTTGTGGGCAAACTAACTTGCAGGTTCAGACTGTGAACTGCACAACTACATTGCAGAACTATGTTCTTTCCTTATTCAGCCTGTGATAGGCATAAGCACAAAAAAAATCTGAAAATCCTGCACATGACCAGGCACAACAGTAATGGCACAGAGTAGGGGATAGGCACTGGAGACACAACTTTGAGAGACAGAGCTGCTTCTATTCATGACCATGCTCCAGAGCAGCTGTCCCCTATAGATCAGAACTGAGTGTTGAACATCACCAGGATCCCTCTTTTGGAAAAAAATTCTTCTGTACAAAATGGGATTTGTCCACAGAGAACTCATACAGGTCCCCATGGCTGGACTGGGAGGAGACTGAGGTTTCCAAGCTGTCCAAGGAAAGCAGCAGCTGGTAGCTGAGTCTCTTGCACACAAAAAATGACTGACAGCCTCTTGTCTATCAATTGTTGGAATGGTTAGTCAGCAGTTTAAGAAAGAAAAGAAATATAGTTGAAAAATAGAACAGTGAGACAGAAGGGTTTTCTTCACCTTAAGGAATTCTATTCCCCAGTGCTGTGAGTGTTGTGTGGTGATTTGTTCCAGTGCAAAGTGTTTTTACACTTGTATTTTATACCCCACCTAAAAGGCAGAAGGGAATGAAACCCTTCAAATTACTAACAACCTCCTTTTTTTTACCATACAAATAAGTAATGGGACAGCTGGATAAAGTACTTTGTGCCCTAAAAAGGCATGAAGAACCTCAGATTTCACAGGGAGTAAAAATCATCACTCGTGTTTTCTAATATACCATTACTTTCCCCAAAACAACCTTTGTATATGCAGAATCTTCTAATTGAATATTATTTGGTGTTAATTATATATAATATCTTGCTATCTGTCAAGTCTTCTTCAAAATCTAATTCCCCAAACTATTATTTATTGATCTTTAACTGTGTAAAGTACTGACTTCTAGGCCCAAGGACCATTGAAACAACAGACCTTACAAGTGCCAATGGAATAACTATCATTTCAGTCCTGACAGGGAGTGAAGGAAAGACTGGTTTGCACTTTGGGAAAAGAAAGGACCATTCCTCTAGCAACTCAGTGAGTTTTTAGCAACAATTGTTTAAAGAACCTCATTAGCATAAGAAAAAGGCTCTGGTGGAAATGAATTAGCAGTCACAGTGCAGGTGAAGCAGGCAGATAATATATGCAAGGTAAATGGAATTTATTGTGAATATGGTCTATCACATGGCTGCCATTTCCAAATTTATTTTTATTTCTAACATACACTCCATGTCATAAAAAACAACACCTAAGTTTCCTGTTCTTTGTGGGAACAGAATCTGCACCAGAAGATCATGTAATCTCCTATGGCCCTTTGGGCATCTTTGGTCCAGAGGTCCTGAGGATGATCTCCATCACTGACTGGCCCACTGAAGGCACTCCATGTCAGCAACAATCTCATAACCAGTGCCTCTGTCATCTGTGGTGGTGAGTTCATGCACGTGCCATGTAAAACAAGCTTGTTTTAATCTTGCTAGTTGAGTGAATGTCCCCCAGATTTTACAATAGAATACTTTGAATTATCATTCTTCATTCACCTTTTCCACACCACTCATTATTTTATAACCCCGTGTTATAACCCTTTTCAGTTACCCCTTTTACAAACTGATGAATCCACGATTATTTGGAATAGTTTCATATGAAGGTTTATAGAAATCTATACGAGCCCTGCCTAATTCAGCTCACACTATGCAAGATGAAAAAAATGTAGATATTATACTGTATAATCTGAGAAATAATATTTGATCATGTAATTAGACTGTATCATAGGCAAATGCACTGGGGAACAGAGTTAATGTTGCATGTACAACCTTAATTTTATTTCCTGACTTTTAAATGCCGAATTAGGCAACTTTAACATTTTCTTAATGCAATTTTTATATGGAATATTATATAGCCTATTACATATGCATGCATATTGAAATATGGAATACATTAGGCTGTAGCACACAGATTGTGGCACACAATCTGAATAGGAGATGTTGGCACTAATCTTGACTGGCACTGGCACAAAGTTACAAAGGTCATTTCATAGTGGTGCTCTCAATGCTTTTGGGCATCTGCCCTGGTGTTTATTCTCTATATATGCTAAGTCTTAAAGCACAGTGTTATGTACAGTGTTAGCCTGATAACTTTTCTTTTTTTTAATGGAATTGATATTGCTTTTTACAACCTCCTCTTTACCTCCTTGTTCAAATATTTAGGTTTCAGTAACTTCAGAGAAAAAAACATGTCCTCAGAAACTTTAAAACTTGCAAAAATATAAAAGAATACTATAAAAACATGGAATAATTTTGTAAATATAATGATATTGTGGCTTCACTTCCTGATCTCTGCAGACTTCCCTGGGTATGAAGACAGTACAACTGAAAACTAAGAATCTCCCTTTTCAAGTGGTAAGCATAAGAAGTCCTTTTCTATCTACAAAGGGCTATAAGATGATTGACTTCAAGGATGACTTTTAAAGGAGGAGATATTGTCCTTTGCTCCATACTGTAGTGTCAGGGTATCTCTGAAGCTATCTGGCAGTTTTAGAAGAAATCTTCTACAGAGACATATTACTGGACAAACTGCAAGGAAGACACTTGTATGAACCAGGACTGATTGTTGTAGCCAATCTAAATAATTCAATATTCAGTCATCAAATGGAAAATAAAACACATCATATATGTATTGTCATGAATGTCTGACACAAAAGGGTGCTGTCAGACGTGGGGTTTTACTTCCCTGGTCAAAGACATGCAATGCATGTCAGGATTAAAAAGGTTAATATCACATGACAGAAGCAAGAAATCTACTGTCTTCAGAGGTTACTCTGGAAGAATGTCACCATGGACTGGATGGAATATACCACTAATAAATCACAGCAACGTTCTTCCAATAGACTAAGTGATTTTTGAAAAGGGCAAAAAAATCAAATAATATATTCAGCTAACAGGATTTGATCAGCCGATCATCTAGTGAATATTAAAACAGCTGATCTGATGAATAAATTATTCAGTGGAAGCAGGCAAAATTAACAAATTATGTATTTGCTGAACAACAGTTAAACCGTTCAGCATATATATAATTAAATATTTATTCATACATATTTATAAATAGTTCTTACACAGTTTTTGTTTCATCCAGGTGAATAAAAACTCCCAGCTCTGAAGAAAGTGGGAATAGCCTGTCTTCAGAAAGCTTGATCTCAGGTCAGCATCTCAGCAAAGGCAGATTCATTTGCATTTTTAATCAGATGCCTATGGAAGCAAACATGTAAAATCCTAACTGTGCATGTGTTAAATTTTAATATTTAGTTTTCCAGTTTTCTGGATGCCTGTCTGTCTGCAACAGTCTAAAGAAAGAAAGACTATGTCTGTGCTCGTACTTTGGTCAGATGTTATTTGGGCAATGTATTTTCTTTCAAACCTGGACAGATACCATTCTTGGTACTTGAGTTTTCCAGGAGCTGCAGTCTCTTGCTTTCATACATATAAATAGTCTGAAAACAACAATTAGGGAAGCTAATGCCCTTTCTCTGAAAGCATGTTTTCCTCTGTCCTGATTAGAAAGGATATCCAAGGAAAAGAAAATTGCAATAACCAGAGTATTAAAAAATAAAAGGGGTTGGTGAATTACAAAGAGAAAAAAAAAAAAAGGAAAACACCAAAACAAGCCACAAAAAACAACAACCAACCAAACCCAAAAATACCTCAACCTTTTTTTCTTCACATGCTAAATCCTATACGAGTGAAATGGATATTCGTGGAGGAAGAGCAGGAAATATTGTCTTCCTTCAAAAGCCACTTTCCTTACAGCTAAGAAGTTGGATTTTTTAGGTTTTTTTTATGCTAGTGCAGGTTAAAATAATGTAAATGACCTAAATTCTGATCTCCTTTATTCTGTGTGTGGCAGAATCAACACCAAAACCAGTAGATATTTCCAAGGATGTCAGGTGATACAAGATTTCCTCCATAGTACATTAAGAGATTCAGGGACATAGCATTAGCTGAAGTTAACTCACCTCTCTGTTGATACTGATAGGCAAGGCTCTCTCTGTTCTCCTGATTTCATGCAAGGTTTAGGGCCTGCCTGGAAGGGAATTTGAAGACAAATGCAGGGAAGATTTAACACCCTTCCATTCCTAATAAGCCCTCATTAAAGCTGAGAAAGGCATCATGTGGGGTGAAGCCTATCATCAAATAAGAATCAGATGTCATTCCCACGTTTCCAGCACTGGTGGTATCTCCAAGCACCTGTGTTTTATTTCTAATTAAGCCTTGACTCTGATTGGTAAATTCTATGTATAGCTGTTGTGTTTGAACCACAGCCAGGTTCACCATCTAGATGAGCTTAAGGCAGACTCCACTTCCAGCTGTTTTCTTCTGTTTGTCCCATCTGTGTTTTAACTGCAACTGATGTGCACATCTTGCTTGCCAACATTTGACAGTACTTCTGAACAGCCACCAAGCTGTATTGGTGCTTGTTGCAAATGTAACACTTCCATACAAATATCAATATCATCTCTGCTTTGGGAGACCAATGTTTTCTACTGAGTTCTAGCTCAGTGAGACTTTTGTACTACAAGGACCACCTTTTTGCAAGCCTGAATAACAGAATTTGGGAAAGTATATGAAGGACAGGAACTAGCAGGACCAGCAAGAGTCACACATTTGGTAAAGCAGCTGGATCTCAACCTGTGGAGCACCAGCTCTCCCTTTCAGCAGGCAGACAGTGGAACTTTTGAGGTGCTGCTTTCCAAATGCCTAGTGCCACAAGAGAAGAATTAAACATTGCAAAGAGCAATTATACATTATGAAGCAACCCTGTGTTACATAGTGCTGGCCAAGATAAGAGCACCAAGCTTGGGAAAGGGCTAGGGCAAGACCTAATGCTCCAGGGAGGTGAAGGTATTTCAAATCAACACTCTGACAGTGAGCTTTTAGGGCAGACAAAAGTTTGACATCTGTTTTATCCATGATATATTCCTAAAAAATATATTTTTATTCAGCAACAAGTACTCCGGACCATTTCTCCTTTCTTCAAATGGCTTTATGTACGCTATTGTTAATTAAAATTAGATTTTCCATGTGTCCACAATTGATTCTTTAAAATATTAATAATTTTCCCTACATCGAGTATCAAAGCTATTACTTTTTCCCATGTGTCCTTCAACTATATTTAAATAATTCATGTATCCATTTTCCAGCCCTCAGGGAGATTTGTTTTGTTGGTTTTTTTTACACAACATGATCCCATTTAAAACGCAGGAATGTTTCCTTCTCCTGAAGTTATAGGATATTTTCTTTCTTGCCAGTGTTTACTCAGCACAAGAATCTAGTTAGCTACCATTTCATTAAGACACAAATGTACCACGGAAATATGTGTCTGCCTGTGTATAAATGCCCTTTCCACTGCTCATCAATCCTGCACTAATTAGAAAGACAAAAATATTTTAAAACCAATTAATGTCACTGAGAAACATTCCAGTAATTCTCAAAGTACAATGTAACCATGATAGATACATTTCAATTATTTCAAAGTATTTTAACAGAGCACTGAGTAAGCATCAGGGAAAAGCAGGGTCTAAAAGCTGCATTGCTTGGCTGAGGGCTCTCTGACATAGGCTGTGGATTAAGGTTTAAGTGAGACCAGCAGTTCATGTTCTCCCTCAAAAAGCTCCTGAGTCACCTGATTAAAGTGCAACCTTGACAAATATGCACAGCGTTGTCTCTCACAGTTGGAATCACCAAAGAGGCTAAAAACAGCACCATGCACTGCATAATCTCTAACCTCAGGGGACAACAAAAACAGAGAATTGCTGTGTCAATCTCATTTCCTTGTTAGGCTCATTATCATAAATGCAGGCCTTTGGTTTTGAATGCCACACTTCAATAACATTTACCTATCAACAGCTGCTGAAATATTGAATTCCACAGTCATCTTTTCCTTTTGATGCTTTCCCTTTTGTTTCTTTATCCATAAACATGAGCAACTGAGCTAAGCTTAAATTAACTAGCTGGGGTTAAATGTTTAGGGCATCAAATTATGGCTGGCCTGTTTGCAGAGTGGTTTAGATTACAGAGGAGAGTTGCCAATCTCAGCTCTCATCATGCACTCCAAATGTGCAGAGCAATATTGGCAGTTCATGGCCAAATCCTGGCTGCTTTAGTTATCACAGGAGCACTGCTCCCATGAATAAGTGGAGCAAGATTTAGCCCCTGCTTGGAAGATAGAGATGAATCACACTTTTATTCTTTGAGTACCTCACGGTACCTTCAAAACAGGCATGTTCAGTGATTGATAGCCTGTGTCTAGATTGGGTATTTTTCTATATACTGACAAATATTCTCTTTGCAGTGATTTCTAGGAGCAGAGAAGTATACACTGCAGCAATGTTGGGTTTCTTATTTTTCATTGTGCCCTTTGTCTTTGTTTTGATTAGGTGGTTTTTTTCTGAGGGTCAGCTACTTCCCATCCTTTTTCCACTCAGGATGCTCTAAAATAATCCTGTTACAGGTCTCCAGCCCTTAGCATCAGTAAAACAGTGGAAACTTGCATCAGTAAACAGGTAGGGAAAGACACAACCTTTGCTTCAGGGTCAAATCCCAAGTGGTGGCACAGTCTATGAGAAATTAAGGTGTTTGGCTTTCTTGAAATGAGATGTTGGTATCAGCTAAGGCTTTTTATTCTTTACTTGATCAAGGCAAGGACCATGTGTTAACTGTTTTAACCCAGTGTGCAAACAAAATGTGACTGCAATTCAGAAATAAATGTTATGTTAATAATAATTTCATGACTACATGCTGTTACCAGATCACTCGGGTGATGCAGATCTGCTGCAGGGAGTGACCATGGATGGGGACAAACCACAACCACATGCAGAAGGTACAGTGGCATCTCCCCATTCTTTGAGTAACACTAATTACTTCATTAGTGGTATAAAAGTGGGGGGGGGGGGGGGAAAAAAAAAAAAAAAAACATATTTTTTTCGGACTTCATTCCCTGAAAAACTGTTGATGACCGACAGAGAGAAAAGACAAGCTTTCCTAAAAACACCTAAAGGGGTATTTTGGTGGTTCAGTGATGAGCACTGTCAAAAACCTCCACAGACATTCAATGCATAAAGTATATATTTAATTTTCCTCCTGACTGTGGTCCCCACATCATTTCAGTGGCTTTGAAGCCCATTAAGCCCAAACCTGCTTCTCTCTTAATGTCCACAGAGACCCAGTATCTACTTGATAAGCTGCAGGGATAAAGGAGGCAGCTTGAAGGACATGATGTTCCAACCCAATATTTCTCTGTTTCTATGAGGCTAGTGGTAAAGAAGGGTTGTTTCCTCCAACAGAGGCAGAGGAGTAGGTGTCAACGCCAAAGAGTAGCGAGCTCCTAGGAACACAGCTGATACCTGAATTTTTGTTTGAATCTAACTATGAAGAGTCTAAGAATAACTTTATACCATTTAATTACTGCACTTACCTCTGATAGCTGCTTGGACACAGCTAAGGTGGAGGCCCCAGTCAGGTGAGGCAAGGTGGAGGACATTTAATTTCTGAGTGGAAGCAGAGTTTCTCTCACATTTATTTCCAGTCTCTTTTTTACATTACAGTACATTTTTTTTAAGCATGGGCAATCAAAGAGCCAGTCAGAAAACAAGAAGACTTATGATTGATTTTGCTTAAGTAAAATAGTGATTTCTATTACACTAGCCTTTACTTTGAGGCTTTGGGCTGCTATAAGGAATTGATTTATTCTACTTGTCAAAAAAATCAAAATCAGAAACAGGCCAGCTTCTCGTATGCCTTGCATGGAAAAAAATGCCCAGCTTGTAGAAGTTAGCTTGACTCTTCTGCAGGGAAGAGCTGAAGACGTGGAAGTTAATTACGTCAATAAAGAAGGGTCGCTTTTAATTTCCAGCAAGCCCAACTCCAACTGAATAAATAAAGCTGAAATGGAAGAGCGACGGCCACAGTAAGTGGCCAAAACTCCACATGATGGCACAGGAATGATTTCCCACCACTGCCGTTTAAATATAACTAAGGTGTTCTGTAATTTTACTTCTACAAGCCAGAGGGCTTATTATAATCCTGATAAATTATAGCAGCACCAGCAGAAGTGGGACAGAGGAAGGGAAATGTGAACGCAAAATATCAAATTGCCTCGCCAGGAAAGAATGGGGAGAGCAAGCGAGAGGTTTGTTATCGTTTATTTTTCTTCAACATATCATTCAGTTTCAGCTGTCTCCCATCTCACCCAGATCTCCACCATTTCTCAGCCACGTCTCTCGATGGCATCTCATTCTCTTGCTGTCTTTCAGCAGCGTTTCATTATTTCTTAACTGTCCCTGAAAGGGTCTGGGCGGGAGGTGGAAGGGAGAGGGAAGCCGGGGGGAGAGGGACAAACCTTCGCCCCACGTGTGCGCCTTATTTAAGCAGTTTGCAAAGCCGGGGAGAATTGGGGCGGGGGGGTCGTAGGGAGAGGAGGGAGAACCGGACACGACACACACGTTGCAAATAATGTTAAATGTGATTAATCTGCCGGATTCCTGGAAAAATGACATGCATGAGTTACGGCGAAACCTCTTTTATTTCGCCATGAAATGCTTTTGCATAATGAGAAAGAAAATGTCCTCTATGCCCTAATCAACTCTGACAGGTCCTGGACTCCCAATACTTTTATTTATGGCGTTGTTTAGCTCACCCCTAATAAGCGGAGAGGCGGGTGCGGGGAAGGGAGAGCAGAGGTGCGAGGGGAGGGCCACGCACCCAGCGGGGCACCCGCGACGGGGCTCCGAGCCCAGCAGGGGGGCAACAAAGTTTTCACGGCAGCTCCGCTCAGCGCGGGGCGTGGCGGTACCCCCTGGCCCCGGCGGGTCGTGCCCAGCCGAGCCGAGCGAAGGGGGGATACCGGGGGCTGCGCTCCTCGCCCGCTCGTTCCCCCGCGGCGGCGCCCGGCAGCTCACCTGCCCCCGCGAGGATTGGGGGGGGGGTACCGGGGGCGGGTGCGGACCCGCCAGGCCCCGCCTCCCCCCCCTCCTGCTCATAGGAAAGATCACCCTTCACACTTCCC
>JANHGL010008786.1:0-161986 GCA_024611195.1 Ceyx melanurus
GGAAGGGAAAATAATTAATAATAATAATAATAATAATAATAATAATAATGAATAATAGTAATGACAGAACCACAGAATGCCAGGGGCTGGAAGGGACCTCTAAAGATATCTGGTCCAACCCCCCTGCCAGAGCAGGATCACCTAGACCAGATCATACAGGATAATAATAACAATAATAACCCCAAAGCTCTCAGTATTAGAAATCTGTTCTGAAAGCTGGGAGAAGAATAAATAGAACACAAACAAACAAAACCAAACCAACCAACAAACAACACAAACCAAACCCAAACAAACTCTAAAGCACAATAAAAGGCCTTGGGATACATCTAAAACCATGGGTGCCAACTGAAGCTGAGCAAGGAAAGGCAGAGAAAGCTTTGCTTCCTGACACAGTGTTTTGTGTCCTGGCCTGAGCAGCTTCCCTTCACCCTGGCTCTTCCAGGACATGCTCTGGAACTGTGGTGCAGGCTCCTCTGCTGCAGCACCTCTGCTCTTGCCCTCTGGAGTCCTCAGCACTTTACAGCTCTGCCATGATGAACTCTCTGTGTCTGCAGGGCACAGGTGGTGAGGAGTTTTGAAAGGATGACTCTGTATTGTCTGTCCTTCAGAACTCACATCTGCAACTTCAAATCCCCTGTTTACATACCCACCAAAAACATATCCTCCGTTTCCATGCTCTCTATATTCCTTTATATTGTTTTTTTCTCTTTTTCTTTCCAACAATGTGACCAGACAGGTACTTTATTTGATTCTTACAGGCAAGAACACCTGTTTTCAGAAATATTGGGGCTTTATTTATTTATTTTAAATTCAGAAGTACAGCAGTCAGGGAAATGCATGAATTTTTAAACTTCCATCGAGGAAAGCACATGATGGCAGTGCTAAAATAAAAAAGGAAAATAGGAAAGGCCACAAGACTAACAGCATCCTAGGAGTATTTTCAGATAATTGCCTGGAAAATATGTGGATTTCATAAATCATTGATAATGATCAAATGCTTGGCTCTTTTCCTGTTATAGTTCCCCAAACAGATGAGATCCAGCACTCAGAAAGCCCCAGGAGTTGAAAATACAAGGTCAATTTACCTAATTTCACACAGTTCTAATGGAATTTGTTTTCACTTTTAGTTTGCTCCACCATTTCACTTACTGAAGACTTCATAAGCTGTCACACGGTTAGCAGTGGCTCTCCCACAGCCTTCTCCTCAGCGAGCAGGGCTGATGGCAGGCACATTTCCAGCCTTGGACCATTGCAGGAGCAGTGTGCACAGTCTGGCAAAGAGAAGTGCCCACAGGGACAGGAGGAAAAGTGTGTTTGCATTTCTGGGCTACAGGGAGCACAGCTGACAGTTGAGGGATTAGCTGGAGAACGGAACGGCCCAAGATGCAGGATTATTTTGGAGGACATTTTTTCTTCTCTGTCCACTCAGAGAGCATTCAGGTCTGTAGGTTTTGTGTTTTCTCACAGAAGGACTCTAAGTGACAACTACCATCAATAAAAATGAAGGCAAATGGCCATGGCATCTACTTTGGCTTGTAACTTAGTGCTCAGAACTCTTTCTCTCTCCCAATTTTCTGTTGCTTTCTGTGTCTACTCTATGAGGAGTCTGTTGTACATAGGCTTGGTCCCCTGAATTAAATCTTGATTTGACATCCAAAGGAAACAAAAGCAAATTTCTTCTTATGATAGTGGTTTAATGGATTTCAATGTATTTGTCCTCAGAACAGACCAATGAGGTAGCAAAGCCATGGTACACTCATTTAGTAGCTTGAGGAGAATTCTCAGACCCAGTTTTTGGAAATCATCCTGCGAGCTCACATAAAATCTGGGTATTTATGTTACAATAAGGGTCTTAACTCCAACCCCTATGAAGTCTTTCATTCCTTTTCATTACCCAGATGGTAGGTGAAGCACAGAGTAATGTACCTAAACAGCACTGGAGGTCGGAAAAGAGCTGTGTTTTTCTGACTCTAATTTTCTCAGAGCCTTGGCCACTTAACTGCTTGTCATTACAGTCACAGCCTGTTAGCCAAAACAAGGTACAATGTGTACTCTGCTCTGAGCTATCCCTATTTATTCCGTGTTTTCACTTACTTTAGCAACATCTAACTGAGGACAAACTGTTCACATTTCTGCCATAGTGAAGCCAAAGTTGCACTGTCTTGGCTATTCTCTCATCCCTAAGGGACTAGGAATTCACAGGTACAAACACAACAGAACAGCTGAATTGGAAAATCAAGTGGAGTTCGATTGCTCTGTGTTCACCTTGTTCCCTCACTCCTCTCCAAGCCCTGCACAGTGCACAAGAGAAAACACAGATCAAGGCATCAGTGGAGCCTGGATTTTGTCCCAGAAAGCACCAGAACTCAGTGTGAGTCCTGACGATGTCAATTTAACTGATGGCTAGGTTTGGACCTGAGGCTAATGCTTGACTGACAGCGTGGACATGCACAAGTAAGAGCAGATGAAATCTCCAAAGCCACATGGAAAGTGTGACAAAACTAAACTCTTCTCATAAAGATTTTTTTTTTCTTTTTAACATAAAGCCTATGTTGTGACAGAACTTGCTGGCTTTCTATAGCTGCACTATCTTGTCTTTCTTCTTTTATGCTGTTTTTCACAGCAGAATTTGATTTAAGATGTCTGTAGAAACTAAGGCTACATCCACAGATATGTGAGAAGTAAACAGCTTTGTAGGTTTGGGTCTCTGTTCTCAAAGCCTGTTGTCTCCATTGTGCTCTCTTTCTACACATTACACATCTCCACCACGAATGGTTATGGCTGTGTTTGATTTGAGCATTGGCTGATGAGTACAAGATGGGCAAAGGTGGGGAACAGAAGGGTATAGGGAGCAAATATTCAATTTAAAAAAAACTTGTGACATAAAACACATCATAATTTTCAAGTGAAAAGGACATCTTCATTTTCTAAATGGGCCTTTTAAAATGATAGGCAATAATGGGAGAATAAGTCCATTATTCATTTATAAGGGAATTAGCATAACAAAGCTGCTTAATGTGAGAGTTCAGAAAGCTCTGATTAATAAATTAATCCTTACATTTTACAATAGGTCTCATTTTTTGTGAATAATTTTTATAAGAAACTGTTTTAATCATCTCAATATTTTTTCCTCAGAAAATGTAACTCTTTATGGGCTATCCAGATCAGACACCAAGATGAGTTTCATGTTGTGCAGATGGGTGCAAAATCAATGTGCCTTCTGAGCACTGATAGCACTGCATAGGGGAGAAGCTGGAGGCAGGAACACTTTAGGGTACATCACACTGGTGCTAATAGCCAAGCAGCACAATGTAAATTAATCTGAACATTAATTAATATAAGGAGGAAAAAAAAAAAAAAGAATTATGAGTCTTCAGTTTTGAGAAGAGTAACCTGAATAGACAAAGGTTGGGGTTTTTTGAACTCTAAATCCCTTTCATAGCTGATCTTTCTCTGAGGTGCTTTTTAGTGCGGACACAGTCTCTTAAACTTGCCTGCTTTTTCTTAGATCACTTCTGCAGTACAATTAAAAGCCTTTGCTTTTCAGAAAAAGATCTGTTCCAGATGAAACACTTTCCATATCAAGCCATTTCTCTCCTGTCTTATGAAGAGTAGGAAGGCATCATTCTCCATCTCCTTTTCTTTAAAAAAAAAAAAAAAAGCCTTTTCTGTCTCCTTTTTTAAGCTTCGGTGAATCAGGCCTTTTTATCTGAATAACCCATAAAAGGGTTTTATTCAGGTTTATTTTATTAGTTGCATTGTTCCTAAGTAGATGTAAGTAATGCCATTTGATGTATGGCATCATTCCATGTCTATTTCTGTATTAACAATGGTATATAGTAGCCTTTCTCTTTTCACAAGAAGACGCTAATGAAACCAGCACTTTCTGATTCCATTCCTCTTTCCCTCCATAATTCACCTCTGATGCTGTTATTTCCCTCCATGTAGGTCTAATGGGAATGGACAAATCTTCCTGATTACTTTTGGAGGGTCAGAAAGGATGCTTACAATAGGAATCTTGTGAGAGAATGTTAGTCACAATGAAGCAGAGAATGGTGAATCCTGCCATGCCCCATGCACCACACCATGCTTGATGTGACCTACTCCAGCTGGCTTTCAGAAGCCATGGGGGAGGATTAATGATGCAGTAATAGAGCAGGGAAAGCAGGAAAGGGAAAATAATGATGATTTTGGTAATTGAACCTTGACAATGTGAATGCCACTTTTACTGAGATCATCAAAACACTCATTGTGTTGTTGGATTGGGCAATGGGGGGACAGGGCCTGACAGCACCTGCTGGCCTCCTCTGTGCTTGATGAGAGAGAGTCTCAGCTCTTGGGTTTGTGTCCTTCCTATTGGATAATGCAAATGGAGTTTCTTTCTCGGGTATGCTGCCCACATGCCAACAGCAGAACAACTGGAAATAGTCTTTTGGCTATCAATGCTGTCTCATTTGGGGTGTTACTGACCTCTCTTCCTTCACCAGTGGTCTCTTCTGGTACAGTCAACAGAGTTCTCATCACACTCCTTCTGTAAATCTGAAAGACAATGAACTGGTTTGTTAAATGGAACAGGACAGGAGGGGGGGAATCTCAAAAATAACAGCATGCCACTAGACTGCAGAGCAGTTCTTCACAAATTATTCTTACTTCAAATGCAGCCAGAAGCAGGAGGTCTTTAAAAGGAAAGCATTTGACAGATTACGCTCCCTAATAAGTCTCATATTGCAAAACAGAGGGGAAGGCACTTCTAGAAAACTGTTCCTAATTCATGTTTTATTACAAATTAATGATGCAAACAGGAAAACAGAAACTCCATTAACTTATCTGCATTACAATTCTTCCATCAAGAAGCTTTCAGTCTGAATTTCATTTGTGATTTCTAGCACTATTGTTTTGGTTTAATTTATGATTTATTTCTTTATTGTTTTGGTCTAATTTATGGTTTCTTTTTGCCTAGAGTGGTTTTGAAGGAGCTGTGAAAGCTTGCTTTGGCAAAGCAAGACTCTTTACAAAAAATAAATAAATAAACTTTGCCAAGCTCATGAGCCTAAGGGTTGTATCATTTACATCTTTCTCCCATGCTCAATGAAAAAAAAAAAAGCCCTTAGAAATTACTTCTTCAGCACTCAGTACAAGCCTCCATTTAATAGTTCTTCCCTTTGGCAATGCTGATGCTCACAAGGAATTAAAAAAATCCACTTTCACAAGTTCTGTTAAGGTCCTTTTTGTACTCTTCCTCATTTTAATCCTTCCATCCCAGTCCTTCTCTTCAGCTGTTCTCCACCTCTCTACATGTCCCTCTTCCAGCCCAGCCCTGCCCACAAAGCACAGGTTTGGTGGCAGTTGTCTTATCAGCTTGGGAGCTCTGTTGGTTCTCCTGCTTGCAAGACTAAATTTCACTGTGGCTCTATGCATGTTGGTGTTATCTTTGTTTCTGGATGACTTTACATTTTCCAGGCTTCACTGTGAGCCTACAGGCAAAGCCATCAGAAAGCCATGAGGTTTAAGGACATCAGATGGAGCTCACTAGCCAACTGCTTAATGTGGATTTATTGAAGAGAGGAGATTCATTATATTAGTATTTATACTTTTTCTTCACTATTCAAAAATCTAGCATAGCAGCTTTTCTGTCTCAGAAATAATTTAAGATCTACCACTAGTTTTTAATTACTCTCTGTATGGAATTTTTTTCCTTAGATCCAAAAGTCATGTTCTCATCTGTTGACTATTTAACATAAAGTGTTTCCTCCAAGACTAGGTTAGCCAGGGTTCACAGCCATAAACCAAAAGGTAGATCCTGATAGAGTAACATTGATTCTCTGTCCTTTCCAAGATAGGCGACAAATTAAAAACAATAAAGTATAAGTTGAAGCACATGAGGTTTCATTTCTGGTTAGCTCAGGAGAGTCATGCATGAGCTACAGGCAGGTCCATTAATCTCATCTGGCCAGATACTCAGCTGCATGTATAACAGTATCTCATCCAGCTTTCCTTTTCTTCTGCTTTGCTTGTGGCCTTCCCATTAAATTAATCATTACCATAGAAGTGAGAAAAGGAAAAGAGAAATTTTAGTGGTGCTCAAAATTATTTCCATAAAGCATGTAAACATTTTGCACGCTACACAGTAAAAAAAAGTTTATTGCATTTATGCCAGCCTATTAAAAATAAATGTCTGGATTCGTGCTTTCATTCACTATCACATTTGTAGTCACACTTGCTTCTAGGCATGAGGACATCACAGCCAAGGGGCACAAGTGTAGCCTGTGTAACTTCTGCTTCCCAGTTCCAGCAAGGTGCTGTTCAGGCAGAGGTGTCAGCTCAGACCAGCTTCACCTGCAGCTCCCTCTCATGTCATCAGGTAACGCTGTTACCACGTTTCACAGGGCAGGGAAGCAAAGGAGAGACAGCAGTTGAAGGCCCCTGCCCATAACCAAGTCCTGCCTTGGCTTCAGGCTCCAGTCCAGACCCACAGCAGGTGCTGAAAGCAGATCAGCAACTCTGCTCAGGGCATGTCTGCATCCTTCTGGTGGCTTGGGGCAGCAGAAGAGAGGTTTATTGGAGAATTCAGGTCTGTTCATTGCTCAGTCAGCCATTCAGTCCATAGTGGTAGATGAAGGGTAGGTATGTGATGTATGACTGTTTTCCTTCTCTTCTTGAGCTGTGAGCATGCCTGTGGGAGGAGAGAGGGCTATCAGTTAGCTGGGTAAGGTGTCAGTGAGCCAGCCTGCCAGACAGTAAAGAAGAAATACCAGATAGGGATGAACAAAGGCAAAAAAAAAAAAAAAGTACTTTGAGCTTCATGACTTAAAAGCTTTGGAAGAAGTGCCCCTGTGGTAGGTGCACCCTGGCACAGCTACTCACTGCAGCATTGCGTGTAGCAACTAGGAGAAAGGTTGTTGTCCTGCTCTTCTCTCACTGCATTACAGCTTAGCCTGAGGCCTTAAAACCTACCAGCAGCAGATATCATTTAAGAGCTAACTTGGAAGTTAAACTTCTGAACTTGCCCAACTTGTGTTAAGAATTAATCTAATACAAAGCCCAAGGCTGTGAGAACAAGCAAGTGCACTATTTCTCTTTTACCATCAAGAAGACTTTAGCTTTATAATCTTATTTAAAGTGTTGCCTATGACTACCCATGTGCTTAACAAGATCATCACATTGTAGATTCCAAATCAAATAGCATCCAACACATTTACTGCAGTGCCTGTCTCTCATGACTAATAGCACATCCCCTTAAAATTCAAAACAAGAGCACTACCAGAAACCAGAAGAAAACGATGAACAAGGAACATTCTGTGAAAGCAATATATTTAAATGCAACCCCCAAAGAGTCCTTATAATATAAGCACTGTAGCTTCATAAGCAGTAAATGAAGAAAATTAAGGCAGCAGAATCCAATTTTGTAACTAGGATGGGCAGTAGGATTGTTTGGCTCACCTCTGGGATTTTTGAGTGCTTCCTGCATTTATAAAAAGGCCCACTATGAATATGAAACAGTGAAGAAGAAGGAATGTTTTCTTGAGAGAATGATTTTCATGTTTTTTTAATTCTGAAAACTCCTTAAGCTGTTCAGTGCTAGAACCTAGTAAGACATGTCAGAAGGTTTACTGTGTATTTGGGATGTGTGTCCTTCATAGAGGATTTGTTGCTGACTATGCAAAGAAAACAGGTAATGTATTCAGTAGGTCCTGGATTTTAACCAGGATTATTCCCTTTTTTATTTCCAGTCTTCTGTATTAATAGATCTTTCTCATTATTTCTTTTTTTAAGTGAAACTTTTTGTAGGATTTGAGATGGATGGGAGGAGAAGCAGGGATGAAATCTGATATTCTCTTTTGCTGGAAAAAACAAAGTAGCAGAAAAGGAAGTGTCAAGGTGGAAGAAAGTATGGGGTATAACACCAAGTTCATCCCAAAAGTCCAGAAAATTTAAATCAGGAACATTTTCAGACAGCATGTCTCTCTCCCAGAGAAACTTTTTTTTTTTTTTTCCCCCAGGAATACAAACAAGTCATCAATGGGATAATTTTATACCCTCTTACAGCATGTCCACAGTGAGGTCTTTGCAAAAATTGCCCTGAAAATGTCAGTCAAGAGAGGAAAAAGACAATTGCCTAAGAGCATTAGTGTTGATGTACCATCTGGAAAAGGAAATTTTAAAAAGGAGGAGAAGAGCCATGAAAATAGAAAAAGTCTTGTTGGCACAGCAGTAATAAATGCAAACCCAGTGCTACCAGAAAGTATATTCACTTTTATATTCCTGGTCCAGAAATAGTTTCTCTGATGTCCAAGACTCCTTACCTGAATCAAGGGCAAGGGACTTCGTTCACAAGTGGCAACTAGAGGAACAAAATCTACAGCAACATCAGCAAGAAACTTCACTGCACAGACAAAGAACAAGTTAAATCCTTAGTAGTGAAATTCATGAAGTGGCAAGTTTGAGGTGCAGATCAATCAAAGTCAGGACTGGTACAAGGGCAGGTATAGATCCCCCATCTGTTCACCCTCTGGACAGTGTGTATATTGCATTTTGCTGCAATTGGTTCTACACGCAGGGCCCTTCTGATCCACTGGCAGATGCTGCTCTGTGTCAGCTGAAATGCAGTCTTTCTCTGCCAGAAGATTCTGCATCACTTTTCTCGCAGCAGAAATCTCTTCTTGCATGTCTGACAGGTTATTCTGCAACTATATTCTTTAAAATAAATAAATAACTTCCCCTCTTTTCTGAGACAGATGTGCTCTATTTTCTGGAATATGTAAAAGTACTATTAGGATGCTAATGAGTTCTTTCATATTAGCAGTGGCACAAGATAACTACGTAGATTGATCATTCACTGATTTCCTCTAACTTGACTGGAAGGCCAAGTGTGCTTCTTATCACTGGTAGTATTGCTGAAGGAACAATGGCACAGAATCCAGACCACCTTTCTAAAATGGAATAGATCAAACACACCCAGACTGTGTGATTAACCCAGAACAGCAGGCAGGTAGGGGAGAGACTAAGTAAGATTAATAGTCTGCAGCTTTGGGTAACCTATTGCAGTGGTGGTGGGAGTTGAGAGGGAGGAGAAGCTCTCCTGTGGCAGTCAGATGCACATCCAGTGCTGTACTGGCAACTATATTGGTATTGCAGATGATAAGGTGCAGGGAGGTGCTCTGTATTGGTGACCTCTGTTAGGGACATGTGGTTTGTGAAGAAACTGCTACTGAAAAAACTAATGCAGCCAATCATGGAAATAAGGATTTGTTGTACTTCTCCCCTCTGATTCCTTCTGTTGCAGTCCTTTGGGGCTGTCATTCCCTTCTGAATCTTCACATCTCAAAGCAGAAGCAGCGTCAACTTGGCTTGGGCCACTTAACTGTGTGCACCACGGGTAGCTACAGGAATTACACAGTTTGACTCTTGAATCAATCTAACCTCACTCTCATAGTGCCAAGATAATAATCTATTAAAATTTAGTAAGTTATAATGAGTAAGTAAAAACTATAAGGCATGATTATGAGATTTTTTTTTAACATATAGATTTTCTTTCCTTCAGAACTAGTACAATAAATAAGTGTCTGTTCTTTTGCACGTGTCAGAGGTAAAGAACAGGAGATATTTATTGAAACATCTGGTTTTGCACATGCACAAATCAATGGTTTGATATTTAGCATTTATGAGCCCAGGGAACCCCAACTCTGATAATATATGTGTAATTGGTATCTTCAGCAGTTAGAACACTGGTGTATTTGGGTGACAAAGTGGACATGTAAGGTGAAAGGCAGTGCAGTCCCATTTGGGAGCCTTAAATGAGTGCTGTGAGTCCTGTGTGGCCTTCAGCAAAGCAGTCCTTTCTCTGCAGGCTGCACTTGGTGCTCTCTGCTCTCACATCTCTCCCTGCAAGAGACCTGCCATGTTATCTCTCTATTTCTTACTGTCCTGAGAATATCTTCAGTGGTCTTAGCCATGTCTTTAGAGCAGCTGGTTGAAAGTGATCCTTCTCTTTTATCATACCCAGTCCCTCTTTTATACTAGACACAGAACATGATGGAAAAGAATAACTGAGAAATGGCACATAGCTACTGTCCAAAAGCTAGAGTTTGTGACTTCTAGTTTTACTTCAGACCAGGCATTATCCTGGTGATAGATACCCATTCCCACTTCTCAAGGACTCTCAAAAGCAGTAATTTTTCTGCTTGCTATTTGACTGTCCTACAAACAAAGACACAAGGAAACTTTTTTTCTCACTGAAGATACATGGATTGTTCCCTCTCTTCAAGTGGTCCATGTCACCCTGAAAGGAATGAGGGGAGGTGAGAATCTAAGTTTGCTCTTTATTTCATGTAAAGTCAATTCCATGAACGTTGTCCTTGCAATCTCCCAAGAGTGTCCCTAAGGGTTTGGATTCCTCTTTACAGGAGGCTAATGCTGCTGTGGAACTTTGACATTGCTGATAAATGATGCTACATGAGGGCAAAGCATTGATTTATTGCCTGCAGTGCTAGATTGGAATTTGTAAGAATGGACTATCTATGGACTTTTATAGACTGTTATTTGTAGCCAGTTTTCTCATGGCTGTGTCTGCTAAAAGCTGATGATGTGAAGGGAAAAGGAAAAGATAAAATAACCTGGAAATTCTTAAGTACTGAGGGGCTGGAAAGTGGTGAGACATTGTCAGTCACTTGACCTTCAAGTGAGCAATAGAGGTGTTTATCACATAAAATAAAAGCTTTTTGGGGGAGTTCCAGCAGGGAGATGTGTGGGTCAATTTACTGCTTGGCTCCTGTCTGTCTCTGCTGCATTTCTTCATTCTCCACAGCTCCTAATGACACTGGCCAGCTCCAGACAGAGGGAAGAGTCTCTCTCTTGTCTGCACTTGCATGTCTAATTCAATGCTACCACATTAGATCTGCATTCTGCCATGGTGATAGTCATTTTATAGTCCCCCAATCACGAGTGAGACAAAGCTCCACAGCGTTCACATAACTCTTTCTACTGAGCCAAAAAAAATGACATTTTCATCATTTCAAGGTTATGAGACTCATTAGGAAAGTTTTATATTTTTTAACTTTTCTCTCTCCTTACTTTTTATTCTGTATTGGTGCATGGAGAGAGTTAACATTACACTTTTTGTTTGTTTTTAAAGGGGTAGTTTATAAGCATCTATTTGAATCTCATCTAATACAAATATTTTTGGGAAAGAATGTTTTTTCAGTTTTGAAACTTGAAAGTTGGTCAAAACATATTGCAGTTGTTTATGAAAACATACTACTTGCAGTCAACATTGCATATTCCATACACAGTGGTTTACACAGCTCATGTGAAGTACTTGCAGGGCATTCTTTGTGATTTATTTGAAAATTGCATACATTCTGAGGACTCACCAGCCACAAGTAATTTATGAACAGCAATACAGATGAGATGCATCATAGAATCATAGAATGTTAGGGGTTGGAAGGGACCTCAAATCAATGATTATCATTCATAGACTCCTAATAACAGTCATAAAATCTGTCTTGATAAATTATTACAAGCACATTCATTTTTTGGAAGTGGATTATCCCAACTATTTTTTTTCAATACAATTGTCTTTAGTAATGAGACTTTTCTTAAAAGAGCTAAAAAGCAATGCTGTGTTTTTAAGAAGAATATGAGAAGATTCCTGAACTGACTTCATTATTGTAAGGCTGAGTGTATCTTACTTTAAACCAAATAGATGTCTAGAACTGAACATCAGTAATAGCTGTCCCCACAGATAATTTCTCACATGACCACTGAACTGTAGCTTCTGAGTTTACAAACCCTTTGCCCCCAGGTGGCCTCTGGGATGCTGCCTACTGAGCTGGTCACAGTATCAGAAGAGGCACCTTATAGTCATATCTGTCCAGGAGGTGTCCTTGTCACCTGGGATTCTGGGAATTGTTCTTGACTCCCATAAAACACAAATTGCCCAACAAAATAATGACTGGAGTAAGGATTTCTGAAATCAGTTATGAGAGCAATGCACAGGCAGGAGAAGGAGTTTTGCAGGAGAAAGGGCAGAATAAGGATAAAGGAAGGTGAAGCATATAATGAAAAAAAAATCTCTGCAAAAATATTACCTTGGTGTCTGACTGAGATTATATATTCCTGGTGTCATGGTATACTTTCAAAAAACCTGAGTAAACCTGGATAAATCACTGTGTTTCAGTTGCAGATCTTTAATAATGGTTATCTACTCAGGGATATGCAGCTTGTCTGCCCTAAAAGCTCTGTAGTGGTTTTTTTTCCCTTATGATCTTGAGCAAAATGAACAGGACTGCACTGGGTACCTCACATGCAGCACAGAGGAAGCAAAATCCTCACCTACTCCAGAGTTTTTCTAATGCCTTTCTAAATACCTTGTGTTATCAGATCCTAGTAGATGCAAACTTCCCTCAGAGGAGGAGATGAGGAGTTGCTCCCACTTCATGGGCATGGTACAGGTAGAGTCCTGCCTGCAAAACTAGGTGCAGACTAAAGGTTTTGGTGTCCTGTGGAGCATGCACATTGATCCTCTCAACCAGGAAAGTTCTGGATCTGTTGTCCTTCAGCATCTCTGATGGACAGCAGTACCAGCCTGCTCTGCTGCAGGAGCACAAGGAATCCAATGCCCGCTGGGAATGCCAGTGCCCATGTGGCTCAATGGCAGTGTGCATTTGCAGTGGATGGATGCCAGGGACTCTGTGCCAGCCTGGACCACTTGGTGCAGTAGCTCTGGCTGGACTGCCAGATACACAGTAATCCCAGAGAAATGCAATGAACCCCATAATGCAGGCAGAGTGAAGCCCCAGAACTCTGAGTTATGTTCATTTCTAGCTCATAATTTCTCTTGGTTCTTTCTGTGTGCTATAAAAGTCAAGAAGGTGGCATCCAGATAGTTTTAATAGATAATTAAGGCAATGGTCTAAGTGCACCAGAAGCTGATCCACTGTCAAGTGGCTTGTCTTACTTCTCATTATTTTTGCATCCTTTTTTTTTTTTTTTCATCTTCTTCCATAAAGTGCTAGAACATTTCTTTCCACTGAGAAATGCAATTTTACTATAATCAAAATAATGTACTAGTCCATTTTGGTGCTCAATTCAATTGAAAAGAAAGCCTAAAACTTAATATTATTTCCTTGATTCATTTGAATAAAGTCAAAAGACATAATTTAAATGAAGTGAAAATATTCTTTCTGATTTGGGGTTTAATTTGAATATTATAGGAAAATGTCTGGATTAAGTAGGTATGCTGGATTAAATGTAAAGCGTATTACCATTTTTTTACATAAGGAAACAAAGAGTTGCTTGAAAGACTTGACAGGACCATTTTGTATTGTTTAAGGCACTCAAAATCAAAACGTTTTACAAAGTCATGTTGATGCCAACAAGAATTCTTTCCAGAAAAAAAATACGATGATGTTGTATTGCTTCATTTTTTACATTTTTGCATTGAGGTACTTGACATTCTTCATTTAGAAATCATGCTCCTGATTATTTATATTTTTCATATTCTTAATAGTACAGTAGTATTTCTTAAACTATGCTAAAAATAAAACATACAAACAAGTGAATATTTTAGTTAGTTACGAGGTTTTTCAGGTTCTGTTCAGAATAAAAGACACTCATCATTCTTTTCTATATTTTTGCTCTGCAAAAATAATTCATCATTTCTAAATTAAATACTTTAATGAAAATAAACATCCCAGTTTAGTTTTTAGAAAGCCTTTTTTTTTGCAGGAAGTTTTTTGTACTGGGGTTTGGGGTGGGCGGGTTCTGTGTCCTCCCTTCTACTTTAGCTTCAGCATCCACCTTTTCTGTGAATAGGGGATTCTATTTTCTGACCAGCCTAGGAACTGCTGGTCGGGTTTGGACGTGTGCTTTGCAGGTACATAAAAATAGCACTTTTTCAGTTGTTACCACGTTATTGTTTTGTCCCAAATCACACGTTGCCATGTCAACATCCCGGCAGCTCCAACGGCAACAACTGGAGCAGCTGAAGGCCCAATGCACGGGGACAAGGTGTAGGACGAGACTGAAGCCCGGCCTCGCTGTTCCGAGGAGCTGCCCACTCACTGCTATTCCTGGAAACACGTGTCAGGAGCACTCACAGACTGGGGGTGCTGCTCCCTTCTGTGGCTCAGACTCGCTCGGAGCCATTGTCTGTCTCATCCCGAAGGAACGACACAAAGCTCCCGCTCACAGAGTGTGGGATCCCGGCCGTGGGGAGCTGCTTTGTCCTCTCTTGAATTCTGCTGCAGCTGCACAAAGCACCTTCTCAGTGATTCAGGGACTAACTTCAAACAGTGTGTGCCTTCCTTCATTTTACATTGGAAGCTCCTGCTGCTCAGCTACCCTTCCCAGCACGGCCAACTGCAGCAAAGTGGCTTTGCAACTTCATACATGCTAACCTCCTCAAGTCCGAATTCCTGCATCTCTGCCCTCTCCTGCAGTGTCTTCCATGGTTTGTCCTACCTCCGGGAAACTGCAATAATTGCCTAGTCAATCAGATCAACCTGTTCTAATCTTGTTTCGGTATTACTTTGGCCCATATAATTTATTCAATGGAAAACAGCTCCTTCATCCCTAGTTTCTAGGAAACCTTTTCTGGTAATTCATATTGACAGCAGTGAGTTGTGACATTTATCGGTGAGGTGAAGCTGACCAGCTGCAGGGCTTCTGACTGATTTACTCAGCCAACAAGCTGCTCATGATTCCAGCCAAGTATTGACTTTCCCTTTCCTCCCCTCTAGTTGGGGAGAAAATATGGAGACATTCTTTATTGTTACGTTTTTATTTTTACCAGTCATACGGAAGGTTAAAAAATGGACCATAGACAAAATCTTCCCTTTAAAATTTACATTCTTAATACAAAAGAATATCAAATATGT
Source organism: Ceyx melanurus (assembly GCA_024611195.1). NCBI lineage: Eukaryota > Metazoa > Chordata > Aves > Coraciiformes > Alcedinidae > Ceyx > Ceyx melanurus. The sequence goes on from JANHGL010008786.1 coordinate 14,877, forward strand.
TTTAAGGACAGAAAATCAGCATTAAGTTTAAACTAGTTGAAATATAAAAGAAATTAGCAGATTTTATCTAATGTTCTTGAAATAATTGACTTCAATAGAAATGAGCTTCAGTCTTGTAAACAACCTATCTGCAGTCAAATGACCTTTGTGATTAAAAAAACCCCTAACAATTCAAACTTAATTCATTTTCTTTCTTTAAGCCTCGAAGCACAAACTATGCTTCAAGTATTCTTGGGGTTTGTGTATTTAAAGTCAAAATATCAATTGAAGTCAGGGATAGAGAACTTCCAGTAATTCTTTAGTTTATCCCTACTCCAAAATGAAAAATATATTTTAGGTCAGGGATTGGATTTAATATCCTTTCATTTTTAGTAGCAATAAATAATCCCAAATCCAATTAGACAGCATTTATCCCAACCCCACTTTCATGAGGGAAAATGGAAATTAGTATTTCTCTAAGGCAATTTTAATTGATATGTTTCTTTTTTTACATCTGCAACCTCAAGCATATGTAAAGAACAATAAAATATTTTATCATGACTATCAAATTGGAGGTTTTTGTGAAGCTCTTGACAAAGGAGTGTGAAATTAATACACTTTTGTCTGGTAAGATTAATAGCCCATTTTCTAGAGATGTCAAACTTAATCTCAGAATTTTCTGTTTACTATTATAACATGAGCTTGGGTTTTTATACTTCTCTTATCAATCTGAATAAGCAGAGAAGGCTGAACCCCACTGTACTGCACACTAATAGTAGGTGTTGATTTCATACCAGAAAATCAAATGTCAGTGTGACATGCTGCACACTATAAGATTGTAGTTCACATTATCACAGTCTAGTAGGTGTACTCCACATCCTGCAGAATCATTAGATGATGTTGTTAATTAGCACAACTGGGTTTCCTAATCCCCTTTAGACTCTGTGGGTCAGAAGCAAAGAAGTTTCAGCAGAGAAACAAGTACTTCCTCGAAGGACTGCAGATAACCAAGAAGTTTCACTTTCTGACTCCCTTTATTCTGGGCTGACGTACCCAGACAACAACCCAACCTCAGGAAAGCAGGAGTCTTTCTACAACTGACATTTTCAAGCACCAGTGAGTTACTGAATCATTCATTCTTGGCACTGATGCATTATATCCATAATTGCTCTGCTTGAGGAGGTGACATTTCCAGAATGGCAGTTCAGCATGGCAAAGGACACGGCAGTGCTGGGCAGATGAGTCAAAGGTGACAGGACTGTGCAGCTGCCAAAGAGCAGCCCCTCCTCGCTGCAGAGACTGCAGATGCATCTCAGTTCAGTGCTGGAGTCTCGATGGAGACTCAGCTAAAGCTAGTGTCCCTGTTGCTGTCACCTGCTCTCTGTGACAGGCATTGCTGGGTGTTAACACAGAGGCCATTACTGAAGCCTTTAAAAACTCTGGAAAGCAGCCAGAGTTTTGTTGAGAACAGCACAAGGGACGGGTAGGGAGAGCAAGTAAGGAAAGGCAAAATGGTTTGGCATAAACCAGGCAGGAAGGGGCTTCTGATGGAAAGGAAAAGCAAATTGTCACCATTATCCTAAGAACTATGGGGTGGAGAAAATGTCCACTGGCAGAAGCATTCTCCATTATGATGGCAACGAAAAGCATATGCTTTACTGAAAATTATGCCAAAACTCTTAGAACTAGTTGCACCAGCAACCATCAAATTCAAAGTAATCACAGAAGTGAATCCATAGATACTGAGAGTGTGGAACTGTGTGCGTTGCATTCTGCCTGCTGCATGAGCCCATGGAAACTAAGACGTGTACAGCCACACTAAATCATCTTTACCTGTGTAAAGAGCTTATGTTTTCTCATGTTCATATATACACTGCAGGTATGTTTGAAGAACACATGTATTTCCAGAGATGGACTCAGGAACAAAGTACATTTTTCAACCTATGCATAGAGCAGGTTCTTTAACAAGAAAATAGATGAAGTTTCCTGTTTGAAGTCTTGTGGCTTCTTCAAACATAGCTGTGAAAAATGTCTTTTGTCATTCCTCCCCAGTGCATGACTCTGTGACAAGGCAGTCATGTTACATAACATGATGTGACTGGTACCAAATGGCATGTGAAAGATTTTCTCTCTTTCCCTTTTAGTATGAGGATCCCGAGCTAGCAGCAGCTGGACTTTGGAGGGGCTTTTCTTTCTATTCAAACACAGGGAACAAAAGAATGGTGTGTTTGAAGGTCCATCCAGAAGAGCTGAGCTTAGAAACATTGCTAATATTTAGCTTATATCTATTAGCTGAAAAGTATCTTTGCCTTTGAAATAAGGACATTTTTACTGTCTGCCTCTTTCCACTCTCACTGAGAGCAGATCTTTATTAGACCTATACAACAGGCTTTGAGAAACTGAAGCATGTAATGCCATGTGTCTTATGTTGTCCCATGGAGAGGTGTCTACTGCACTGGCAGTGACCTGCTGCCTTGACCCAGTTCCTTCTCTGTGCTGAGAGCAGCAGGAGGGAAGGTGGGAGAAGGGTGCTGAGAAGGCACCAGGAAAGGGAGGGAGCAGCAGGGACGTAGGAGGCTGAAAAATGGGGGTTCATTCCCTCTCCCATGGTGTATTTTTGAAACTGTGGCTTTTTTGGACTCCTTGAATCCAGTGTCTTGAAAGAGCCTCACCTTTTTAGAAGTATAAAAAGGAATTATTTCATCCACCATAAATTAATTCACCAATTAATCCATTGGTGGTGTAATCCAACTGATCTTAATAGAGTTATCCCAGGGATAACATAGGGCCATCAGTGTAATTGCTGTGGGTTAAGTGGCCTCAGAAACCAGGTTAACGGGAGATTTGCTGCCTAACAAAGACTGTTTCACAAAGAAAAGTTTAAAAAATAAAACAGACTGGTCTTTCTGTTAAAGATTCTCAACCAATCAACCCAAACCCACTCTCTTTTCCTGAAAAGTAAATCTTCACTGTGTTTTACTGACCTTTTACTGTTTTCTTACTTGCAGATCAGTAGAAGCAGGTCACAGAATGATGTGTAAGAAAAGGGAAAACAATGGAAAAAATATTTTAAATGACAATCAGGAAAAAATACAACAGTTTCATATTTATATTAAAAAATATAAAACCAATGTTCATTTGATGGATGAGAATGTACAATACTGTCATAATATTTGCAATGACCTCCCTGAAGAGTAACCAACCAGAATCCAAATAATGACAATGTCTTTGGTTACATATTAATACAATAAGTGAGAATTATTTTTAGTCACAGACTTCAACATCAGCAAATAGCAAACATAGCTATTAAAAAGCATTCATGAGAGGGAAAGTGAAACAACTCCAAACATTGAACTTAATGTCAAATATGTCAATATGTCAGCCTCATAACAGGATTGTTTCTAAAATGAGATATTGTAAACTGACAAGTTAATAGATATGTAGTTTCATTTATGTACTTTCACAGCTTTAGGAAGTGAGGTCATTCTTATTTTTTTCTCTCACCAAAACCCACGAGGTGGACTCCAACAAGGTAATAAGCCTATAAATTACACTGTCAGCAGAAGGTTGGGATTATTTTCCTGTATCAGTCCTTCCTGTATCAATCCTGTTCAATCTGTCTCCCAGAGCTGTGTCTCCCTCCTGATGTTATTTCATGATTCATAAAACAGGTGACACCACGGCCTACATTTCCAGGTCTTTCCATCAGACAGTGGTTCAAATTGTCTCAAAGGAAGAGGTTTTTCTAATAAACACTAATCAGTTTTCAGATTTTCAACAATATGTTCACATTCTGAAGTGTTTTGCCTGTTGCTCAGTTGTCAAGCCTTCATTGTACTGCCTCCATCTCCCTCCTATCTCAACTCAGGGGTGATCCAAATAAAAATGAATGCAGAAGTTTGTTTTGAAGGCAGGGATCATCCAAAAACTGTTTAGTTTCTCTACTGTCTTTTGGCATTCTCTTTGGGACTGGGTTGTCTAGCACTCTGGCACATCCCCTTCCCAAGTGTATTAGTCCTGGACTGAGGTCTGGTAGCAAATATTGGTCTTGTCTCCATAGCACTCCAGTCTCTTGAGGGTTGACTTCATTTTTGAAGATCTGGGGATCAATTACTCATTGATTGTCCAAGTAACACACAGCACTTGAACAGCAAACTCCAACTGAGAAAGGTAGCTGTGACATACAAATATCATCTACACAGCTAGGAACAAAGGAAAGAAGGCTTATATAGGTCATGTAAATGCTGTAAAAACCATCTGTGTTCTATTCCACTTGTTCAAGAAAGAGAGAACTTTCCCTTTGACAGTGACAGGTGAAAAGCTGCTTCTTGAGAATTAAAACTGGACAGGGCTGAATCTGTAGATTCAAATGTACCCCGGGTCCAACGGGCTTCAGTTTGCCTGGTCTCGGGTTGGAAATTAACTAAAGGCCAGTTGTGTACCTGTTTGGAAGCTGTGCATTTATTTGGATTATTAACTGAGTGTGAAGACAGGAGGGATAAAGAATGCCTTCGTTCAAAGATAATGAAGCTTAAACTGCTCCATATTTCTCTCACTTACCACCATTGGAATGATACAGTGGGGGCTTGGCTGACTGCAGAGTGCGATGGCAGGACACTGCAGAGCATGACTGACTTAGAATGTAAATATCACAAAGAGGGACAAATATGTTGCAGTGTTTCCCAAACATTATAATTCATGGGTTTGATTCAATTTAAATGATTTCAGAGCTTTCTAAGAGCGAAATAGGATGGTCAGAGCGAGTAAAGCTATGATAACTGGCTTCACAGATGGCTGGCTTGCTCTGTAAGAAAGCAGGAGGTGTAGAGAAAACTTCCAAAATGACCTCCTGCTAAGTCAGAATTTGCAGAGTTGATGACAAGATGAAAAGGACAATCATACAACTTAGTGCCAGGAAGCTGGCTACAGAAAAGAATCACTCATTTGAACCATTTGTTCTTTCTCAGAGTCTCAACAAATTAGTTCTTCTGCAGAAAACATGTTTTGAAACTGTCTTCTAGAGATAGTTTCATCCAGGGCTTCCTGCCCAGTGCATCACATTTTAGGCACTGAAGGCCAGATTCTGGTCACATGATTACAGAGATAATAAAATAAATAAGGAGCACTTTACAATGGAATGGTACCAGTGAAAATCTTGTGTAAAAAGAGAAGACAAATACTGAGTGGATTGTATAAGCAAAATACCCACCAAAGTGAACTAATTAATCCGTGAGATGGTCAGAAAATTGAGTTCCATAGAGGTTTTGAGTGGAATTGATTTCTTTTTTTTTTTCTTTCATTTGAGGCCTCAGAAATTTGAGCCTGTTTCAGAGAGGAACCAAGTACAAATTTCTGCTGAAATTTTCATAAACAGCCATCTTGATAGGCTTTCTGTCTTCCCTTGCTTCCCAGTTTACTACATTTCTCTTTGCTTACCCTCCTGTCCATATGGGATCTGCACTTGAATGACAGTCTTAGAGTTCTTGTCATCAGGCTTTGGGATTTTCCAGGAACTAAATGGAAAATATAATTACAAGATTTATAATATCAGTATTTAAACATCGGGGCTGCATAAAGGAAATATTTATTATATCTGTAAATGTACACAAACATACATATTTAAGGAAATACATATTTATATGCATATATACAGACTTATATTAGATGCATATGTGTGATCATTAACATTATTATAGATGAGACGTTGCATATATCACCCTTATGTGCTGTGAGATCAGCAGAGGGCTATGGCACTCGGGTGCCCAAGCCTCTCTCAAACTGTTGAATCAGGTGCAAGGCAGGTTGCCATTTATAGTGTTTAAAATGTTTCCTGTAAACGTGCAGGAAATATTTGTTTGAAGTTCTGAAGGAAACAGTATTGATGTTCACAGAGATGCGACAAACTACTTGATGAAAGAAATAATTTTCAAGAAAGAGTCCTATGGGAGAAAGAGAGCCTGTTTATTTACATGAAGATCAAAGCAACTTTCATATGAATTGATGCTAAATATTTAGTACTTGAGTGACTAGCAAAGAACACTCTAAACTTCTAAAGGAAAAAATAAGAACTGGGAGACAAATCCTGATATATAAATATATATAGGCTCTGCTTGCAACACCACTTTTTTTTATTATTTGCATTACAGTGGTGTCTAGAGTCCGACTTGAGATCAGAGTCTCTCTGTCACGTTGCACACAAATAGTAAAATACAGTCTCTACTCTGACAAGCTTATCATGTAAACAGGCAAAGGTCAAGAAGGAGAAGATATTCTGATTCATTTTGTATTAATTTCCCTTATAATTTCAAAATGTGTGCATTAAATAAAACTGTCATTAATTAATCCAAGCACAATTTCAGTGGAAACTGCTTACTGCATATGCCAGGCAAACCAAATATTAACAAAAGAGCTAGATATTCATTCCTTCTGATGAAAACTTTCCTTATCTTCCTTCCCTGTATTCTCATTTTCTCCTGATCCAACCCAAATATAACTACAAAAGTAAAAATCAGGGCTGAGTTGTCCTTACACAGTAGCACTGGATCACACTGACAGAAGACATTCAGTCCCAGCCTGACCGAGCAGTACAAAAAGCAGCACAAAAAGGAAGGGATTTCTCCTCTCTGTCAATAAGCAGAATCCAGGAGAGACATCCATCCATCCAGCAGAGAAAACTGTCTCCATGTGGGTTCCCAGCAGGCTCAACCTGACCCCAAATAGCTGCTGCCAGCTGGCAGGGATCTCAGTCTCCCTTCTTAAAGGTGAGTCCTGAGATCTGAGGAGGATCTATGCCAACTGGTGTCTGTATCTGACTGACAGATTTTCTGCAGCTTGGGAGGGAGAGGGCTGGGAAATAGGTCAGTGATACACGTGTCCCATGTTCACCACCTTCTCCCCAGCTCCTAGCTGCAGATCCCTAACCCTGCAAGACCTTCCTGCAGAAAGCAGTGCAGTGCTAATGCACAGCAGTGACTGGGCCATGGTTCATCTGGAGCTGGGCTCAGTTCACACCTCCTCAGTTCAGAACTTTGTCCTCCTATGTGGAATGTACTGCTTTTCAGTGTGTGCTCCTCAATAGTCCTCATTTCTGTAATACTTTTCCCAGTAGCACACTAAGTGTGCCTTTACCATCTGTCACATGCTGTTTGTTCTCTCTCTTGGACTGTATTGCTAGCCATATAAAATAGCATATCAAGAGTAGGAAGAATAGGGCTGTTGGCTGTAGGGACTAAATAAGGGAAATACTGAAAACAACCTGTAACAGACTTTTATGAGAAAATAATTTGCTTTCTATGCCTCTTTCCCTTCATATGTTCAAAGGAGATTCTTGGATCAACAGTCACTGGTCATTGCTCTCTTCTTGTTGTTGTTTACAAAGGAATGATTTTATTTTAAACTTAAATAGTGAAGATGTTTCTTTCTCTGTGAGGGTTTTAAAGCATGCTATAACAAGAACTAGACTATCTCAAAGAAACAAAGAAGTACCATTGCTTTAAATTCCTAACATTGGGAAACCAATAAAGAAAGCTACAACCCCCATGGTATACTAAGCCTTGCAGACAGTTTACAGTGAGCTCCAGAGAATTGATTCCCATTCCTTCTTTGCAGTGGCTGGTGGAGGTCACGTGCTCATTGGCACTAGGAGCTATTGACTTGGGAAGTGTCTGCATTCATTCTCTGGGTGACCCCAGATGGGCTGATTTGCCTGTCAGTGCAGAGCTGGTCCCTGTGGGATAATTGCCCACTTAAGTCTGAAAAATTCTGAGGTCTGAAGTTCATAGAATCACAGACTGGTTTGGGTTGGGACATTTAAAGATCATCTAGTCCATCCCCCTGCCACGGGCAGGGATATGAGGAAGTTTCCACATCTTTATTGTCAGAAAGATTTCCTTGAGTCCACTTTTCTCATTCCAATTTCACCTCATTTTGTCAGGTAACATTTCACTTTCGGGTAACCAGTCTGAAGTTTTGCTTATCAGTACTTCAGCTACAGATATTAGTGCTGCTTGGCACCTTTTAAAATAAACTTCTTTTTTTTTTAATCACAGTTTATTGATGCCAAAATGCTTCACAAAATTGTATCGATTTCAACATGATTTTTGATGGTAGCATTTGAGGACACAGGTGAAATCTGTTGCAGCTCTAAAAAGGAATATACAGGCAGAGAGAAAATAGAAAACTGATTTTTTCACTACACAAATGCTTCTTCCTTTTTGGAGAATATTTATTGTGCTTGTTTTGAATTTATATTGCAATAAAGTCTTCAATTGCCATAACAAAATCTTACTGTCAATCCTTAGCCAACCTTTGTGTATGTGTAGTAAGACAGGAATTGTGTCCTCAGTTTCCTTTCCATCAGAAATTCCTGCATATCAGGAGACATTCTGTCTCTGGGATTGGTACTATTCAGTATTTTCTTTAGTGACCTGAAAGGAATAAAGAGCAGGCTCAGATACCAGATACATTTACAGATACCATTTTCTGGGAGGGACTGAAGGAATGTTAGAGAAGAAGGACAGAATTTAAGATTATTTTAATAAATCAGAGATATAGACAAAAAATATGACAACATTTTGACAACATTTAGTAATGGTAAATGCAAGATGCCAGACTTAGTCAGGATTAATTGACTGCATAAACATAGGATGAGGAATAACTGACTATAAACAGTTCTATAGAAAAATAAATGAGGGGTTCTAAGGGGTCACAAAGTGAACATAAGTCACCAGTATCATGCTGCTGTGAAAAAGCAAATGCCTCAGAATCTGTCCAGCAGGATGTATGAGAAAGCATGACTGGAAGGAAATGTGAAGTAATCCCTCTGCTCTCTTCAATGTTTTATTCAACACGATGGCCTTAGGTGGACTATTGTGTCTACTCCTGGGCACTACACTTCAATAAACTCATAGATCAATGCAGAGAGTCTAGGAGAAAAAAACATAAAAAAAAAAAATAAAAAAGAAAGATCAGAGGTTTAAAAATATGGCCTGTGGGGAAAGACTAAAGGAAATGAGCTGTTTAATTCAGAGTAAAGAAGACCAAAGGATGGCATTTGCTTTAAATAACAGTGGAACAAACAAAAGGGATGAGATGATTTCTTGAAGTTCTTTTCAGTCCTAGGATTTCATGATTCCTGACCACTAAAGTAAATTGGACTGTAGTCCTGTGGAGCAGAGACACTGGCCAGAAATGCATAATACTTGCAAGATAAATGTAGAGATTTCTCTACCTTTGCAGAGTTCCTATTGTAGGAACTTATGGAGAGAAAAGGGTGGAGCTGAGCCAGAAAGATGCATTGCCATTCAGCAGTAGTGCACAGTCCTTGTCAGTCACTGGATAAGAACACTTAGAGTCTGCCTGTATAGTACCATTCATAACCTATTTCCACTCTAGAAGTACTTCCAGAAAACAAAAACCTGATCTTTATTGTGAGTTTATTGAAATTTGAAATATATTGTGTACCAATTTTACCATTTTCATCAGTGTCCCATCATGAAAAATCTCTGTAAGGGTCACCTGCTTTTCCTATCTATTTGCAAATCATCTGGACTGCCTTCTCATTATGAAAATGTCTGGAGATTTTTAATATTAATTTTGCAATCAAGCAGGAAGTTATTAAAGGTATAGTTTCTATGCAAATAATACTTCAGTAAAAGGGCTGTATTAGACCTTATAGGAATTTAAATGCTCTATCTCTAAAATTACCACTTTTTTGTTTGTAAGGACAAAATCAGAAACAGATCCTTTAAAAAAATCTTGAGTGTTTGTGTACTGTATTCCTTAACCCATATATCTCTGTAACATCATTAAATCACCTCTGTATTACCTGGCTTATTTTTATGAATCCCAGTAATTGTCAAAGGTGTGTACTGAGCAATGCATCCGTCAACAGCACTGGAGACTGGGGACCTTACTCCAGATAGGGCCTAAATACAGATAATTTCTGCTTCTGTCTGAGCTTCTGTAAAACCCAAAAGAAAAGATTTTCATCTTTTTCCATACGGGAAGGAGCTGGCTAGTGATGCTAACTGGGAAAAGCTGCAGAGAACAGAAGCAGTGAGTGTTTGAGCTCTGCTTTAAAAACAACATACAGAGACCAACTCTCATCGAGCTGCACTGATCCTGCCTTTGCCAACTGTGCTTTTTTCCCCAGCAGCAAAAATGGTGAGAAAAACCAGTGAGCCCCAGCCCTGTGGCACCTGCTGCAGTGGACAGTAGATGTGAACACCTTGGGACAGAAGAGGACAATGCAAACAATTCAGAACAGGCAGGGAGAGCATAAAATCCTTGAAGATCTTTTGTGTCCTGGCCAGAGCAGCTGAGGAACTACACTGAAGTGAATCTTTCACCCAGCAAACCCCTGGTGATCTTTTCTGTCCTCAGCTTCACTCTCAAAACATGCAGATTTAGAACCAATGTTCCTCTTCCTATGTGGTGGTGGGCCAAGGAAAGAACAACCTAGGATTGTGTGTCACTAGCAGGTGAAGTTGAAATCAACTTGAAAAAGTGTGAGCTGCCTAAATAGGAAACAATTTCCTCAGCTCAGAAAAATGTTAATAGACACCAGAAACCTTATGACTTGATAAATAGAACAGGAGAGCAGATAGCAATAGCAAGAAAATATTTCCATTTTTGAAAAATAAAAATTCTTATCAGCCACCTACCATGTGCTATAACTTAAAAGCTTTTGAGCAAAGAGCATTTCTTTACTGCTAAAAGGTTTAAAATGTTGCAGTATGTAGACCAAAAATTCCAGATTAGTTGTGGCAGATGAGTCAGCAGAGAAACAGTTCACAAAGCAGTGCAGCCTTTACATTTTGGCATATATTATTGAGGGATCCCCAAAATCATTCCAAAAAGGAAAAAAAGAAAACAAAAAAAAAAGGGGGGGGGGGGGGAATAGCATTAACTAAGTCAAAGGAAGGTCTGACACCATGAATTTAACCTCCAAAATATTATAAGGGAAAGGATATGAAAGTTTTAGATTTATGACACAGAATGTAGTGATTCCCATTGCAGGGGATTCCCCCAGCTATCTGTGTAGTAGGTTCTCCTGATTTTCCTTAGGTAAAAAGTTACAGCCAGAGAAGGTAGTGCCTTAATGTTATGTATTGTGGCACAAACCCTGTTCTGGATTTCTGAGAGGAAGAAAATGTAATGTGAACAGAGTAACAGACACGCAGTAGTGCTGAATGACACGCTGCAGCTACCTGCAACTCTGCCACCTCTAAGCCTAAATACCAATAGTGTGATTCGAGAGCAGGACAAAAACTACCCCAGCACCATGCTGGTTCTGCAGCACCCATGTACACTCAGGACTTTTCTTCAGGCCGTGATGGAGCTGAGCTTTGAGAGCAGGAGAAGTTCTGGCAATTCCAGATTCCGTGGTATTTCTAGCAAAAGTCAAAACATTAATATTCCAGTTTTCTATAGGGGAGAATTCAATATGTGCTCCAAACAAATGTATGAGATGATGATCTGTTTTAGAAGTGAGGTAGTTTTCCTTGATCTCAAAGTCTGAAGGGTTTTTGTTAAATGCAAGAAGCCAGCAATTCTCCTGTATTATTTACCACGGCTGCACAATGGGAAGCATGATTTTATAGTCTCTTCTTGTAGACACTTAACACTTCCCAGTTTAACAACCAGCTATAGCAGCAGACTGGATTGGGAGCTGGCAAGGAAGCATTGCAGAGCAGAAGCAGCAGCTCAGTGTAGAGAAAAATTAAATGACAAGCCCCCCTGCTAAGGGGGCTGTAAAGTCGAGGGCTGGGATAACACTTCCACTTTAGATAGTGGCAGAAAATGGGAGGCACACTAGCAGCAGCACAGGGAGAAAAACAGATGACAGCAGAGCTTTCACCCCACCTGGTTAGTACCAACAACTGCTGGGTTTCTTCACTGAGTTGCTTATGCCTAAATTCTGAAAAATTACCTTCTTTTTTTTTTTTTGTAGCCTGAGCCTGAACTGAACAAATAAGTTATGAATAATTAACACGCAAGCATATTTAAATTTCAAAGGTAGTGAAAGTCTTACTCTCTAATTTTCTGGATTGGTACACACTGTTTTGATTCCAAAAAGTTTGTTAAATCAGAAGAGGTGGGTTTTTTTTCCCCTGTACTGTTTGGAATATGATCAAAGGCTAAGAAGGTATTAGGATGTAGACAAGTTCTCCAGAACCCAGTTTTCACTGCTGTGGGTCAAATCATCCTCTTTTTCCAATATAATCATGACAATCTTACCTTTCAGTTGCTGCTAATATGGCTCAAAACTGACCTAGGAATATAAAAAGAAATACTGCTGGATTTAACAGTCTACTGCTAAATTCCTATTAGCTACTTCACATCATGAGAGCTTTCTAACCACACTGTTAAATTTTGTACCGTTCCTTACACTCTTATTTTCACTAGACATATATTTTACTGCCTTATAATTGTACTACATCTAAACACAGAACCACAGGGAGACAGGTAAATAAAAAGTGCAGATGGTGCTAAGGAAAATATTTCAGCAGCTCTGAAGCCAGGCAGTGTTCTTTTTTTTTCTAGTGCAGCCGTGTGCAGGAACTGGAGCCATCACACTGCACAGATGGAGGTGCAACTTTGAGGGCTATTGAGCATGTGGATTTTCCCAGTGTGTCACAATTACAGAAACATCTGTGCTAAATAACTTCAAGCTGATCCACAGCAAAAATCAGCAATGTTCAATAACTCTCAATATCCATTTTTTCCCTGGGGCGAGATGGGCTAGTGATTGCGAGTTGGACCAGCGCTGAACGTGGCGCTTCATTATTTCAGGGTCTATTTAGAGATTTCTCCCATGGTATATTACCTACAAAATCCATATGTTTTTCTTTACTTAGCTCTATAGAGCCTGAGTTTCAGAGATGCCACATGCCTGCAGCTATCATTGACTTCAATTAGGGGTGTGGATATGTAGGCTCCCTGAAAATCGTGTCCTGTGGGGATATTTTTAATTGATTTTGACTTGCAAAGGGAAGGGAAACAGTCCGGGTGGCAGGATCATAAAAAACCAGAAGGGAAAGGGAGGCAGTTTCCCCATAGGAACAAAGATTAAAAACTATGATGACAAATAATAGCTATATTGTACTTAACCACATAGAAAACATTTATCACTTTCTTTCAGTGGAGACATGGAGGATAGCATTCCCCTGAAAAACTATTAAAGAACAGAATACCTTCCCAAATACCTTCAGTAATATAATCCCACACCCATTAATACTTTAGGCCATAGGGCAGTTTAGGAAACTCATTATTACTGAGCTGGGACACTGTTTCTTACCTTATATCCTCCTGCAGCATTGGAACTCAGAGGTTTTTGTGGATGTGAGTGCATCTCTTAAATAGAGCATATTTCCAGGTCTTCATGCACTGCCACAGAATCATTTTTCAATGCTTGTTGCCTTTTTTTTTTTTTTTTTAAATTTCAACTAGAAAAGCACTCCAATACAGTCACCAGATTTTGCTACCCCCTCCCAGTATTAGAAAGATTCATATATTTCTCAGCTGCCACGCAGCAGCCTAATGCACCTTTTCCCATGCATTGTCCAGTGTCATTTGGGACATTCCAAGTGAAGAATGCTCCTCCTCAGAAACTGATTGTTCTGTGATGTAATAGACTCAGCAGTAGGATTCCTTCCCGTATGTCTGGTCTGGGTTTTATTTTCCTCAATTCCACTCCAGTTTCTTCCAAGAATGCTATTATTTGACTAAATATTTCCTTAACTACTTTGATGTTCAAACTCTTGAAATATTAGTGAAGTAGTGACACGCATCTTATCTGACACTCAGCCAACTTAAACAATGTTGGTTCTTTCATCTTTATAAACCAGTTCCATTTTTTAATAATTACTTCTACCTGGCTTTAAATTCTCCCTAGTTAGTTAATCTCTGACTTTCTAGGTACTGAGATGCAGTTACTATAATAGTCTAACTACTATCACATCTGAACTACAGAGGAACTATAATCTTGGTTTATGATATGACTACTCATAAGGAACAGCCAAAACCATTCTGGCTTTTTTCTGCAGCTTTCTCTCTATGCCAGCTCCTGCATAGTTTTTTACAATTCAACGTATATCCATCCCAGGACAGATGTATAGCTTCTTGATGTCTGAATGTGGGTCTTGCTGCCTTCTTGTCTCAAAGATGCTAAGCTTCTGAAGAGGTATACTATACAAACAAAACAAAACCAAAACACAAAACCAAATAAAATTATTATTATTATTATTATTTTAGAAAAGACATGTGAAGAAGAGATTGTAACATTTAAATAATTTCTCAGTGTTCTATCTTCCTAACCACTCATCCATCCCTAGTGCACACCCACCTGAAATCATCCAACAGCCCCTCTCTCAGAGTTTCTCTCTGCCAACTCTAACAACTGCCAAGTTGTCAAATGATGCTGCTATTGTGTCCCCATAGCAACAAGCTTTCTGGCCTGAGTGACAGCATTTCCATATTGTCAACTGGAAAATGTCCCAAATAACTCTAGGAGCACCTGGAGTTTTCTTGCAATGCAAATATCTTTTTCTTTTTCCCTCCCAATTCTTCATATATTAAAGGGAAGTTATTTATACTCATTGCAACGGATGGTATGATGACAGCTGAGCATTTGAAATTTACTTTAAAAGTCTGTAAATCTGTCCTTTCAGTGGAGTTTATGTTCCTTTTGAAACAGCTGTGAATTTTAAAGATGGCTTTAAAATACATTTTAAAAAAAGAATACTGGTAAGTGACACATAAAGATCTTCATAACTGAACAGAGCAAATATATAATACACTATGTGACGCATTCTTCATGCTTTCAAGTTGAGGAGAAATATAAGATGAATGTAGAAGATCTGATGAAAATGTTTTCCTGGAGGAAGAACACATTTCTAACCTGTGTATATCTGATAGGTCACTCTGCTCCAGACTATTACTAATCTTCCAGAGGAACAGTGCAGACCACACCGACTGATGGTGCATGTAGTCAAAGGGGTGAGAAATAAAAGCAAAACAAATCCCACCAGCCTCAGTGAATTGGCTGAAATGTACACCCCTGAAAACCTGTCATTCATATCACCCACCTCCAATTTTAGCAGTATTTGTCAGTTAGATTATTTAATCTCACTGCATCTTGAAGATCACTTCCAGTTCATTTATCATGGCCACCTAAGGTCTTAACTGACGGAGTAACTGGGTCCTCCTGAAACTCCCTTTATCAGCACCACTGCAGTGTGCAGATGATGTCACTCCAGGTTAGCAGCACATGGATAGAAGAGGCAGAGGAAGGTTGTTTTTTGGCCAAGATGTAAGACTACACAACGGTGTTTTGGTGTGAACTGTGAACTCAGCTCTGGCAACCTTACCCAGTGCAGGTTTTGAGCTGAGTTCTTTTGCCCAGGTTGCCAACACAGTTTCAACAAGCTACATTATTTTTCTTCCGACTTGGCCAGTAATTCTGCTGGATATTTCTGTATGGCTGCTGTGCTTCATGCCAAGATTTCCATAATGAGTAACAGCTCACTCTTTTAACTGCATATTGGTAATTTTGTGGGCTTAAGACTGTTATTGTTTGCAATGTTCTGTAACAGGATTTACTGAATAAGGGATTATACATCCAAAATATATCAGTACAAATAATACAAATTCACAGACTAAAATCTCATTCTGAAAACTAGGACCCTATATGTGCAGTTTAGCTATAGATGTATGATAATGACAGAAGTAAAAATATCTAATAATTTGATGTAAACAATGAATCATTTATGAAATAATCAGCATATTTTTCATCTGAGGATAATGGAGGAAAGACTGAATAAAATATTTCAAGGAAGGAGATGAACCTGCTTGTAAATATTAATTTTAAAACATAATAATTTTATGGGACAGTCTTGTAGACCCTAAATAACAAACTAAAATATGTTTCATTCACACATTATATTCTAGCTGTTCTAGCTAGTTATGCCTATATTACAGAGAATTATTTTACTTTAAGAGGAAAGCTTTATCTGAGGATAAAGCAAGAGGAGCCATCCTCTGTCCTCACAGGCACTCCTGTCCTCACTGTCACACAGGTCCACAGCAACAGACTGTCCATCTCCAAAATTCCCAAAACCCTATACTTTACATTTAAACGAAGGAGGAAAGACCATCAAACATTCTATAGCAATGAGCAAATACTCCATAGAACTCCCTGCAAAGATATCATGCCTGGGCTTTTGTTGTTACTGCTCCACAACTGCACTCCTTTTCCCTGCTCATCCCTGTGTTCTATCCTGTTTTTCCTATACGACTGGTCTCATACCAGCTCATCCCACCCCCTGCTGAGTGGTTGCTGCATTTAAGCTACACAAAGGTTACTATACTTGAGTGTAGCAAAGCAAATGAGTGCACCAGAATCCCACTGAGGCAGCAGTAGCCTGAGGGTACTAATGGTTCATCAGGAAGACCTTAGAGCCTACTTAATGCCAGACACTAAAGATCTTTATACCGCTTTCTGCCATTTTTGCAATTCATTAGAGGACCAAAGTCAGAGAATGAGGGTTTTTTTCCTCATGTAGCAAATTAAAAAAATGAACAACTGGATATCATGTATTTCCTTCTAATACAGTGTGATTCACACCTCAGCCTTCATGCAAGCCAACAGCTCTTTGATTTAGAGCCTGAATAGATATAAGCCATCAGTACAAAGTAATCTGCTACACAAGAGTTTATAGGATAAATCCCTTAAGTAAGGGTTCATGGCTATTCAGCCCCAAAATCCTACATCTATCTATTTAATCTAACTAATTCACCTATTTCTATATTTCTAAATCATCCAGATGCCACCAGTGTAAATGTAATTTATTGACAAATTGTTTTTGTTGCCATGGCTCTGACAGATACAGCTCTGTCATTAAGGAAATGTGTGTCTTAAGAAAAGTTAGCACTGTATTGATATATTTTAAAAGATTTTATGTTCATTCACATTCTGACCCCCTATAGCCTTTTTATTTGGACTGGCACATTTCTCTTTGAAAGTAATATGGGGGGGTGGGGGGGGGTGTTCACACTGGAGGGTAGTAGAGCTGAAAAGCCACCTGAGCAGCATTGTCTCTCACACAGGGTACCCCTTCAGATGATACATTTGTTAGAGGTGTTACTTAAGTAATCAAAAGGTTAATTTGGGAAAAATCAGTGTGGCTTCATTTCTTCATTCCCTATTATTCATAGTAACTATGTAAAGCATTTCCAAATTGTGAAAATCTTCTCTGGAACTACACTTCTCATTATTTGCCAGGAATGATTATGCTCATTATGTATCTAGGTTGATATAGAGACAGTTGAAAATGACACTCAGAGAAATGAAATACCCACGTTTAAGCTCACACATAAGAGAGCTGTTGTTTCAAGAGGACAATTCTTGCTGCTGTTCCTAATGGTGAAGGTCCTGCTGTGCTAGTTCTGTTTCTGCTGTGAGGAGACAAGTTCTTGCCTGCGGGCGAGCCTGGACTTCCCAATGATCATGTTGTTCTCAGTGTCTGGTGAGAAGTGTGGAAGGTGTGGGGTTTGGAATAGAGCATGCAGGAGAGCTAGAAGGGTTTCATGTCGGGAATGAATCAGGCTGCTGAAGTTCACTCTGCCACTGGTCAGTCATCCTTTCTGTGCTCACATGTTATTACAATCCATTGCAGGCTGGTCTGTTAAAGGAATATTTCTGCATTTGTTGTGTCAGTGAAGATTTGGTAATGGCAGGAGTCAGTCTGGCTTTATTGTTTTGGGGAACAAAACACATATGGCAAAGGAATTCTCGACCAGACCATGTTGCTTCAACCCTGAGCTGCCACAGCGTGGTGCAGTGCGTGGTGTACAGGTGCCAGAGAGCAGCCCCATAAGCTTCTTACCATAAGCTTCAGAACAGCTAGTCCCTGTATTCTGTCCCCCACCTGGGCCCCATTTATTCTAGATTTTGAAGTAGAAAAGAAACTGATTGCTAAATAACACCATGGAGAAGATAAATGGAGATTTTTACTGTTTTATCTATGGGCGGTAATGGCACTTTTCCTAGGAGTAACAGCATCACTCCCAATGGCACTTAATGGCTAAATCTGTTATACTAGGCTACAGAGACTCATATCTTAGTAGATGACTGCCATTGTTCTGGAGGACCTTTGAAATAACAATGTGAGGGCACATCCCTGTTCAGATTTCTCCTATAAAGCAATCAAAGTCCAGGCCCTTCACTGTCCAAAGCATGCAATCCAACTTTGTATTGGATGCCTGTATTTCTTTCACTTTTCTCAAACTACAGTTATTGAGATATTTTACGTTTAACTGCTTCTAATTTTTATTAACTATCTGATTCTTACTTTTCTCCTCCCAGTGCATCTAAATGCATTAAGTGAACCCGAAAACATGCACTCAGAAGTGTAGTGTGGAGTGCAGGCAAGTCAAGGTTTGATTGCCTAAAATAATTTCAGATAAAACCAGAGGAGGTCTGTGTGTGGTGCCCTGTAACATATGGAGGTGCTGGGGTCAATCTGACCCCCCACCCAATGAAGAGTGGGTTAGGGCTTCTGCAACTCACAGTAGCAAATGACACTTGCCAAGAGAGCTATTCTAGGTGGAGACATGAGGATACAGCAATGCTGTGGAAATCTCATTACTGCTGAGCAACCACTGTGCCAACAGAACCAGTATTTACTCCCATAAATCTGGGTCGTGCTCTATTAGTCTATCTAGTTCTGGAAAGCATCTTTTCTGCTTCCAGTATGATGAAAAAATGCTGTCTCTGGACTGAGCATGACTCCTTAAATATGTCTTCAGAATCAATGCCCATATTAGTCAGTACACATGCTACATTTCACTCAGCTACTCCTGCAGCCAGGGCCTATTTTTTTCCCTGTGTCACCGTGACCTTTCATAGATCGTTTTGATGTTCCATGCTTCTTAATAAGCAAATAAAGTGTAAGTAAACCAAAATGTGATCGTTTTCATCAGAGCTCTTGGCTGGTTCCGGCACCTAACAACGCAGCATCTATTTCTCTCTGCTCTCTGGCTCATTCCTTTCTGAGCACACCTGACATGCATAAGGTTTAATAATTTACAGGTAGAGGGCCTAGTTTGCCAGGCTAGGGACATATTCCAATTTCTTTCCACAACTCTAATGAGACAAAGCAGTCAGAAGCTTATTGCTGCCGCCACATAAAATCAGATTTATGGGTGCTTTTTGTCAGAAAGTGGTGCAAGGCAGTTTGAGTGTTCCACTGAATTTCTCCATTCATCTCCCAGAGTAAAGTCTCCACACCCGCTAATGGAAGAGGGGCTATTGTGAGTATTAAATATTTCTTCTTGATTAAAGTAATTAGATAAGATTGGCCTAGTCTGAAATACACAGTGCAGTTCTGCCCAAAACTACTCTGATTATGATTCCCAGAGGTTTGCAGCTGTAGAGAGAGAACTTTGTGTGCTTGAGGTCATTCCTGGTTGCCATATTAAGGAATGGTGTGGAGCCAGTGATCCTCTAAATGCTCTGTCACTGCTAGCAGAGCAAAGGTTACTCTGAACCCTCTGACAATGACAGCAGCACACCCTGTGTATCCCCCCTGTATCAGCCAGTGAGGAGATGCCCAATGACTTTTGTTTGTTTGCTTTTCTCTGTTTCTGACGTGAATTATTCATTGCTTCTGTTTAAACAGACTGGGGTTTTGGACCATTTGAAGCTACAGCATTATCATTGCAGTTTAGAAGATACAGCACAAAGGCAAAAACCCCACTCACGTTACATATGGTGGCAGCACATCTAGCTCTAGAAGTGGCCATATCTGAGATACTCTATTCTGAACCAGATGGTGCTGTCAGACAGTGCAGAATGACAACTTTCAGATGATGCAGAAAGGGTAATGTGCCCAAACAGTGAAGGAACTCTAGCTCTCCATCTCCACTTGCTGCATTTTTTTAAGTTCACTTACAGATGGCTCAGCAAGGATCATCACAGGAGGAAAAGTAAGACTTCCTCGTGGATGATTTTAACTTAAAAGAATCTGTCAGAATGTTTATAAATTAGACAGGCTGCCCCTTGTTCTGAGCGACTGCCTGCGACTCCACCATGATAGAAAAAATAGGGGTTCATAAAAGGCATTGGGAATTTTTTATGTTTTTTTTTTTTTAACTGAAAAACTACAGAATAGTAGTTTCCCATCAAGCAAGTTTCCCAGTCAAGTAACATTTCTTTGAAATATCTATTAAGCTATAGCTTAACATGTTGCTTTCTTCTTCAAAAACTGATTTCAATTTTCAGGTCAAAATATTTTTCAGTTCAAAATATAACTTAGGGTACAAAAGCAAAATATTTCTCAGATATCAAATTGAAACAGGTTGAAATTGTCAAAACAAAACTATATCATTGATTCAAACTATCACACATTACTTCAAAACTCAGAATTTTCTTTTTGTGGACATTTCTTAATGAATGGCTTTTCATCATATTTCATTGTCAGGAATTTCTGCTTAGTTGAAAATATTCATAAGTAAGCAAAGTATTTCTAACCCAGTGCTAATTGAAATACAGTTTTTTTACAGGGAGTAGATTAATCATCCAAAATACAGAGTTCCCTTCCCAAATACTTCATAATTATTCATTCACCTCTAACACTAGTAGATCACCAGACATATAAAAATGAGGAAAAATCTTTGTTGTCTCTTAAACTTAAAATAACTTGTCTTTTAACTAGAGAGGCCACATGCCAATCTACCTTCTTTCATCCAAATGAAAATTAGCACCTCAGTCCATACAGTGGACACTAAGACCATGCAGCTGAAGAAGTAACAATACCCAGGGCATTTATTTGAATTATGACAGGTAAACTCAAAGAAGATTAATTGCATTTTGGAGAATCAACACCTCTGCATGTAAAATTAACTACTGAATTGGTAATGAGAGAAAAAGAAGTCACAAAAATAAAACTACTTAATGCAGCATAGTGTTTATCCTGCAGAAATGTACTGGAGCCACCCAAATGGAAGGAGCTTCATTCTGATCTCAGCCTACTGAAACCATGACAAAATTAGCTGAGTGAGAAGGTTCAAATGACAGGATGATGGGATATTTATCTCAACATAAACAAGAGATTCTTTTCCAGATTTAGGACTAAAATACAGTCTTTGATCATGGGATGGAGCTGTGGAGAGTGGCCAGAGAAAGGAGAATGTTTTCACCTGTTCAAGCTGCTCAGATCTGCCCTGGTTCTCATGGTCCATAGGGCACATCTGCCTTTTTGGAAAGAATACAAATCTCCTTTGGGCTGGAATGTTTAGGAGGGAGGATCAAAAATGAGAATCTTACTAAATGTGTGGAAAATCAGCATGATCTAGAGGAATTACCACAGAGCAGCAGTCAGGAATTCCAGATCACTGATCTTAAACCAACCCAGTGTCTCTTGTCACCTCCCTGTTCTGCAAAACAGAGCAGGCAAATGAAGATGCTTGTCTTCCCAGGGGAGCATTTATTAGGACTGTTACATGAAAGCAGAGATTTTAAATTACACAGTATAAGAAAATATCCCATATCATTTCCATATATTTTATTATTGGAAACATTTTTAAGCCTACATTTTCTCAGACATACGGGAAAAGAATTTTATGGAACTTATGGTCTCTTGTGTTGATGCATTATACTTTTGCAGAATTAGAATGGATGAGAGTACTGCTTTCTGCTCCAGAGTACAGACCTTCATACACTTTTTTGGGGGGGAAGATTTCTTTCAAAGGCTCATCTACATTCATCTAGCTCTAGCAAAAATATGGCATCCACCAACAGCTAGTTTTTGCTTGCTTGTTTGTTTTTTTCCCCACTGGCTTTCCAAACATTACAAGTAAAGCCAGCAAAAACAAATTTACATTGGCATAACTATATGTCATGATGGTTCTGTTAGTGCAGTGATGCCAGCCTGGGGAAGAGACTTTTCACAATACTAGCAGGCAATGTTGAGAAAATTAAGCCGAGCCACATTTTTTAACTGGGGAATATAAATACCTTCAATTTGTTTTTTATTTATTTTACCATGTTAACAAAATGTATCATTCATCATGTGATCTACACCAGTGCATGCAGTACAGGCAAAAGCAGGAGGAGCTAGAAGCTATTGTGCAGCAGGAAAGCTATGATGATGTTGCTGTCACAGAAATGTGGTGGGATGATTCTCCCAACTGGAGGGCTCCGTTGCATGGCTAGAACATGCTCAGAAGGCAGAGTCAGGAGAGGCAATGGCATAGCCCTGTAGGCCAGGGAGTGTTCTGATTGTCTAAAACCTAATGCCAGTGACAATAGGGATGTTTATGGCTGAGAATCAGGAGGAAGGCCAACAAGGCAGATGTCATGGTGGGAGTCTGTTATACACCACCCAAACAGGAAGGGAGGAACATGAAATATTCTATAAGCAGCTGGACATTAGAACATTGTAGGGAAAGGTGCTGCTTTGTAATGAAAAATGGGACTAATTCACAAGTGGAAACTTACTGCCTACTAGAAAATAGTTTCAAAGTTCTGTAAATTATTTCCTTCCAGGCATTTTCTCTTAATAGCTTGTTCTTTTTTCTTTTTTTTTTTTTTTCCCTTGACATTTTGGGTTTTTTTCCTCTTTTGGTAGAAATATATTTTGGTCCCCATACATGAGGGACATGTTTCTTCACACACAATGTGGAACTCTTTCTTTACTTGGGGCTCATGGATTGGACAGGCACATTCTACTGGATAAAAATCTGTCTGGGTGTCCATGCCCAGAGACTGGTGGCACATGGAGTTAAATCCAGTTGGCAGTTGGTCATGGATGGTGTTCTCAGGGCTCTGTGTTGGTGTCCATTCTCTTTAAGATTTTCATCAGTGATGAGAGGATCAAGGAAACCCTCAGCAAGTTTTCGGACAACACTAAGTTAGGTGGGAGTGCTGATCTGCTTGAGAGCAGGGAGGCTCTACAAGGGTGCCTGGACAGACTGGATTGGATATTATGAAAAATTTCTTCACAAAAAGGGTTGTGAGGCTCTGGAACAGGCTGCCCAGGGCAGTGGTGGAGTCACTATCCCTGGAGCATGTAAAGATGCGTAGATGTGGTGCTCAGGGCTGTGGTGTCCTGGCAGTGCTGGGTGAACAGTTGGACTTGATCTTCAAAGGTCTCTTCCAATCATAATAATTTTTTGATCCTATGTTTCTTCTTCAACCTGTTGGCATCAGATTAGTTCCCACTTCCTCAATATCACTGGTAAAATCTGAATGATCAAACAGAGAAACAACCCTCTGTTTTTAAGCACTTCTTCCAGGTTCTGATCTTTCTGCAAAGACTCAGGTCACCCTTAGACAGAGTTAGTCCTCAGCTATGTAACTCTCCTGATGACTTCATGTCACACCATTTTCACACAGACAGTGTTGGCCCAAAAGGTCTCGACAGCTCAAAATTCACCAGCACTTGTCTTATATTGGTGAAGCTTTATGAATTTGTTTCTCTGAGGGTCTCTAAGTTTGCCCAGATGAAAGTTTATGTTCACAGTTTACAAGAGCAGGATTGACATGCCCACTGACAAGTACCAGCAGCATTATTAGCTTGAGCAGACATGCTGTCCAATCCAATTTTAGGTTCTGCAGACCTGCCCATAACTGCAGTTCATGAAAGGTCAGCTCTGTCATTTGTGATCACCACACAAAAACCAAATTAGTGTCTCTGTTCCCATTTTGCTGGATAGTGTGGCTTTATCCACTTGCTTTTTCCCCTGGAGTGCCAAGGCAATCTTCATTAGAGTTTCCCAGCAAGCTAGAACAGATAAATAGGTTATTGTATGAGAGTTATGCCTCCTCCCCTGCCCTGTACTTTGACCTTTTCCATGGGGTCATGCTTGGAGGACAAAGAGATAAACTGTCCTGAGTATGGAAGTGCTGGTTACACATTTCATCACTCCTGTTTGGTGTGGGCAAAAGCTATGCTGGTTATGCAGTCACCAGTAGGCAAGAATCACTCATTTTTCATTATGGCCTGTGGCCACAGAAGCTGTGAGACAGTTTCTCCTGATCTTTCCAGCCCTCTTGGGATGTTTCCTTGGCTTCTTGCAGCACCTGCTACTGAAAGCTCAAGTGCAGATTTGAACAGGCACCCATGGGCAGACACACCAGTACCATCTCCAACTGTTTCAGGACACTTGGTTTTGCTCAAGACATTCTTCTTAATTGGATTGTCTCTCCTGTGAGCCCCTAGTAAGGTTTAGCACTCTAAAAGGTTCTTACTAAAGCAGATGCAAGGACTTGCAGGAACAGATATTCCTCTGAGCTCCTCACTCCAAAATGTTTTCTCTAACACCTACACATTTTTCTAAAAGTGCTTATCAGTGACTGATTTGTCCTGTCTCACTGCAGCCTGTAGGCAGAGTGCACCATGGAGGTACAGCTGACACCTGGCATCAGCACAGACTGTCCCTCTGCATTCCCTTCCTTTGGTTTTATACCTTAAAGTTCTACCACCGATTTGCATCCCTGCATTTTTTATTCTTTTCAGGTACCTTTATTTTATTACAAATACTTTCTTTTCCCTGAAAAATTCTGAAGTATTTTGGGAATTGCCTTGCAAAGACAGACCACCAAATGAAAAGATCTGATAGTGGATAGTTTATGGTACCAAATTGACAGCCTTCTCTACTTGCATGTTACCCTCACCTACTGTTGTTACTATGACTGGAAAGGACATAATTTATTTCACCTTCTGAAACATTCAGGAGCACTTTGGAGAACTACACTGCCAGTGCAAACTTGCATAGGAGAACTAGAAAGGAAACACAGTTTATAAGCTGCTTTGTGGTTTTGGCCACATCCACATCAAAAGGCAGTACAAAGCTGCACCATCCTGTGGAGGAAACTGGAGGCAATCTGGTCTGGACATGCCAAGCTACCTTTGAAGCATAGTTTGTCACATCCCTTCAAATGTCCTGGCATATTCAGTATAGTTGTCTGCTTTGAGGAGAAACCTGGGACCTCCTTTACCACTCTGCTTCAGGTTGTTGTCCAGAGGAATCATCACCAAAACCACCCTTATCTAGAGCCCTAGGAGCTTTCATGAAGGGAGAGGGTAGGTCATTTTCATGTCCAGCGGCCAGGAGCTGAGTCAGTGTGGAAGAGACCTGCATTCATGGCTAGTTGACTTTAAATCAACTAAGTGGACTCAATGATCTTAAAGGTCTCTTCCAATCAAACAATTCTATGATTCTAAGAGTTCCCCACAAGCTCTTGAGAGCCTTCAGTACTAGTCAGCCATCAGAGCAGCTTAGCCATGTATAAAGCTGAACTCTGAGCATCTCCTTTCCCAACAGCCAGGAAAGGTGTGACTGTATCTGTGACCTGAGCGTTTTCATTTGGCTTTTTCATCTTTGAGGCCTTGTCTTGCATGCAGCTCTGTGACCTTCCTATGATCACAAGCAGTGCTGTCTGACCCTTGTGACCTGGCGACTCCTCAGCATCGAGCAGGGCTGGCAGTGTCTGCCCCTGTGAGTAATGCTGTGTTTGCAGAAACCTGAGGCTTGACAACTTGCTCTGCCACTATTGCAGAGCCTTCCTGGGAATGGAAACACGCAGCACGATTCAAACCATAGAATGAAGGGATGCATGTCCTGCCTGTTGAACTGAAAATCCATCCTAATTTATAAAAGACAGGGCAACAAACAGGAGCAGTTGAGCCAGAGTGTGTATAATGAATCTAAAAGGGTATCTTCTGTCATGCTGAGACTTGATGGCAGCCCAAGTGCTGTCAGAAGGGCCCTGTGTTCCATTCTCAGTGTGACTTTGCCCTCAGCACCAACAGTGGGAACAGGCCGCGTCTCGGTCAGTTGTCCAGGGAATGATGTGAATTGGCTGGGCCCTGATCCTCAGATACCTTCCACCTCATGCAACTACTCCTGTGAGCACACTGTGGATGGGAATTGATACTTCTTGGCCTTGATAGCAGTTGAACACCATTTTGGGCTCATTTTGGGAAGGTGGCAATGACTGTAGAAGCAGCAGATAATCTTTGACCTTAATTCCTGGCCTGCAATTCCTTTGTGCTTGTGTGTTTCTTCAATGATTTGACCGTTTCTAACTGCTGCATTTGAAAAGAAAATGGAGAGGAGAAGGACAAAGGTGGCAGCTTCCACTACGTTTCTTCACAGCATTCAAATCTACCTTCAAACCCCAGGCACTTCATCCTTATCTGGCCATTAAAATCCAGAAGTAAGAGGAAAAGCTAATGGTTGCTTACGAACAAAATAGGATTAATGAAATAACTCACAATGAAAAATGTGGGCTGGAAAATGAATGTGCTCTCCCTCTGCTGGTCTCCTAACCTTATTTACTGCTCCTTCGGCCAACTCTCAGTCTCCTGTAATGGTGTTTTCTTCAGCTCCTTAGAAAATGGCTTGTAGGCTCATAAGTCAGTGGTGCAACAATATTTCATGCACGACTTTTGCAATGGGGATCATGCCCAGATCCCCACTAATTTTCATGCAAATTAATGGCTGTTTAGAAAGGTCAGAACTGCCAAATGGTAACAAAAATGCAACAGCAGGCAGGTGTACCGCAGTTAAGGCTTTGCCCGTGATTTTTTTTCACAGAGCCCTGTAGAAAATAACCCTGTCTGTCACCACAGAGCACAACATTATGATTTGAAAAATGATTTTTATGAGTCAGCTGAGAAGCGGATAATGTACTAATGCACTTGCATCTAAAAGAGAGAGGGAATCAACGTCAGTCTCCCCTTGATTTTTACTCTCATGGAAACTAGAAATAAGCGTGGTCCCCTGAATCACGGGTGTGAATCAGAGCTTCACAGATTTTGGTGGTAATTGGCACCACACTCGCTTCTTCAAAAGGGCCCTGCAATTAATACAGATGGGACAAAAGGAAGAAAGTTACTATGGTATTTTAACATTAAGCTCCATTTGTAATAAAGGACCAGCTTAGTGTTAGCAGGTATAAAATTCTGTCTTTTGTCATGTGAGGGGGCATTTAATCTGTGATTTCTTTTACATTGGACAGAGTCTGGTTTTGCAGCTGAGTTTTCTGATTTTTTTCTTTTTTTTCCTTGGTTTAGGGAAGGAAAAAACCAAAAGACATTTTTTTTGCTTTGACCCAGAATGAAATTTGTAACTCAGCTGCTCAAATTTTAATGTTAAGAAAATGACAGTAATATTTTTTAAAAAGCATAACTTCAGATATTTTAAATTATTAGCTTCTCAAAAACAAAACCAGTACTAATTCCTTTTTGGCTGAAATGACCCAGTTCTGCTCCTTGAAGTTGTCATTTTCAATGAGAAAGATGCCAGTTTATATGAACAAGAGAAAAAGAGTGTCATGAAGGAAAGCTTCTTTTGTGAAGTGTTTGGGATAGGCTGGTCATGAGCCCATGCTCCACGTGATCTGAAGCAGTTGAGGATTTAACATTCAGTTGTGATTAGACAGAGGCACAGGACTGATGATGGCCTTTGGCTTCCTGGCCCCTTACCTTAATCTGTTTTGCTTTTCTGTCTCAAATCACTCCAAAAGATTTGTTTTACTTCAGCTTTGCAAGTAGAAAAAGTACCTGCAAAGAAAAACTCCTGAAGTCCTGAGAGGCATCTGTAAAGGAGAGGGAGTCATGACTTCAGAAGAGGTGCTGAGCTGGCCTTGTTTTGCATGGTGGGGTGGTGAAGGTCTGTGTCCTGCAAGATCAGCTTCAGGTCATGGTTCATTGCACAGGATTTAGTGCTGGAAAGGCTCAAACCTCAGCGCATAGCAGAGTGAAAAGCCCACTGCACTGTGACATACCTTGAATGGTTTGCCTCTTTAAAACCCTCTGAATTCAAAATGAAAAGGCAAAGCAGTGTATACCATTTTCAATGCACATACTTATACTGGTCTTCCATTCTTTTCCAGCTGCACTAATTTGTGTGTGCTGTGTGCAGCAAGAAATACCAACCCCTGACAACCTGTTTGCTAACAACTCACAAACAGAAGGGAAATTCATCACATACAAGTCCACGCACTCTCATTTGTTCACCTCCAACATTAACTATTTGAACACTCTCCTCCCCACTGACTGCTCTGCTATGCCCTGAGCTAGTTCAGCTACTCTCTTCTACTCCTCATGGGAGCTCTGCAGTGTATTTGGAATAAACCCTAATATATCTATTTGGAACGAGCCTCTCATTTCCTCCATCGAAGTCCCCTGCTAGTATCCTTCAATAATTTTCAAAGGTGATCTTGGAAGAAGCTACTTTGGAGCCTGATTTCATTTTTATTTAGTGCACAGAAATGACAAGCAAGCGACAAGGGTGCCTGTCTGCTTTGGAAAAGAGCCAGGATCAAAGACCATGGAGCCTTTCATAAAGCTCCATTACCAGAATAGGTTTCAATCCTACACCATTCAAGCCCATTAGACATGTGCTCAAACACATTCTTTCCCCATCCCTGACACAGTAGGGTACAAGGTGAGAGAGATCAGGTTTGGCAGAGAGGTATTACCACTGCACTCTCCAATTAGAGTGAAATTGGTTCGGTGGATTCTTCCATTGTGCTCCCACCGAGCAGGCTTGGCCTCAGTAAATGTTTTTTAATCAAGTGCTTCAAGTGAAACTTCAAAAGTAACTTCAAGTGGGACTTTAAAAGAGCCTGTCTTCTTTATTAAAGTTTGATAAAGATGCATATTTAAATGGAATTCACAAATAGGAAAACAGTATCAGAATTCAGAACCCACACGTGTATATTTATCTTAATAGCTATTAACCTATTACTAAGCTATAAATCTATTACGAAGGGCACTGAATATTGCCTTTCATCTGCTCTTTTCCCTCTTCCTAAAATAGATCTCACTCAATAACCTTCCTAATTTTGGATAAGGGGTTCAATACGCAGTGCTATCCTTTCTCTTGTCAGACGTGAGGTTATTACTGAATAATGACGATAATTAAAAGTACTTTAACTGATGTGACTAATAAAACAAATTCACATCAATGGTGAAGGACAAACCCCAACACGTTAGGTTTGGTTTGGATAAGCAGCTAAAAGATTGATTATCCACACGTTATCCAAAATTGCATGCTAAAATGGGAGCAGCAACAATTCAGATGAAAACCCTATAATAGCAGCTGCTTCATGGTAAGTTCCTTCCTGCAGCTGGAAAAAGAACTGATGTAGTTTATAACTGAAGGCAATATAACTACAGATCAAAATGGGCTGATATATGATGCCTTCCCAGCACTTCTCAGAACCATAATCACAGATACTGACACTTTTTGGACAGTGATGAATAGCCTTCTACGAGGTGGGGGGACTTCTAGCTTTCCATTTTGTCCTCTGAATATAAATAAGCTCTGTTGTAGTATTTTATGAGAAATATAAATTATGTTTATGTTAATAATATATAAAAAATAATTATTTCTGGTATATTTGTATTTTCATTTGTAATACAGAATACAAATCTATGTTATTAATTATAATACATTGTCATATACGTATTACACATACACATAAATATTTCTGATCTTTTTGTTTACGTTCTACTTTTAAATGATGAAGAAAGGTTCTGTCTGTTTGGAATGCTGTTCCACAGTCTATACTACAACCATATCTCTGAGGCTGCTTTTCCAAAAGTTTAATTTGTAGGTAAATATTTTTCCTAACACATTCAGCTCTGAGATCTTCACATCTCCAGGTTTTCCCTGCTTATGAACACTGTTATCTTTAAAAGTAAATGCACTACCTTCTCATCTCCATCTGTATGCCAGCCCTGCTTCTTCATCCCCCTAAATGCAAGCATTCCTGTCACCTCAGCCATGTTAGCCTGTTGTCTCCCAGCTGAACTCTTCCTTCCTTATACACATTTGAATAAATCTGTCCTTAAGTCCCATCTTTCCAAAAAGGTTCATGAAATCAGACAGTTTTCTGAGAACTAAGTAAAAAGACAGATAGGAAACAGTAACATTTGCAAACATAAAATCATCAGGTGGAATGTTTGTCCCTGAGTAGAGATTGCAGTTACTCAGCCATGGTATTCCAATCTCTCCCCTCATTTCACACTGGAGATGTCCACCATTGGAGATGTTCCCCACTGGAGATGTTTCCCACTGGAGTTGTCCATCACTGGAGATGATGTCCACCACTGGAGATGTTCCCCAGTGGAGATGCTCACCATGCCCCTGCGTGCAGCAGTGTGGGCTCTGTGATCCCCAAGGTGTGTGGGCAGCACGAAAGCCCCTCACTGGGAATGAAGCAGCTGAAACTCCCTTCCACTGCCCTGCCTGCCGTGTCTGCTGTACCATTTTGGTGCCTTCACTTGCTTGCTAGCAAAAATAAATACTAAGTAGCTGGAGGAAACAGATTTGGAATAACAGGCTAGGATGCCTTAACATAAACACGTTTTCATTTTTTCCATGCAAACTCAAACACACCAATGAATTGGCAAAAATCTCATCCTGGGAGAAATTTTCAGCTATAAAATCCCAAATTAAATTAACTAAATGAATTATTTACCATGAAGAGTTCACCTTGCTTTAGCCCTCCTACAAAGGAAACTCTCAGCCATAACTCACAGTCCTGTCTGACTAGAAAGCCTGGGATTTGTACATTAGATTTTAAAGAGAGTATATTATTGTGCTGAGGATTAGTGAATGATGTCAGTATTACATTATTCCAAACACATGATGAATAATGGGGGCTGGATATATTCAGTTACCTTCCTTCTTTGTCTGCAATTTCCTTGAAGAGAGGAAAAAGAAAAAACAACAAACAAACCAGAAATATACCTTTAAAATTAAAAGAAAAATGTAAAAAAAAAAAACCAACTCTGATTTCCTTTAAAAAAACCTTTCATGCTGGGTGCATTAAAAAAAAACCTGCCACAACCTAAACACTTTCATATAAAAAGCAATTTCCTTAGATAGCAACATTCTTTATTTCCCTTGCTATTATTAAAGATGCTAGGATTTGAATAGCTTTCTCCCTCACAAATCAGCTTTTCCTTTAGCTGAGGGAAGTCATAACCCTGTGTTTATGACATCTCATGCTGTTTCTCCAAAAATAATTGTTGTGCCACCAGTGCAGGAGAGATCATGGAGCTGATGAACTTTTAATGTGTTAAGCATTCACTCTGGCTCTTTAGAGCTGTTTTCAAATAGGATGTGTTCTGGATTCATATTGTGCACAATCAGGGTAAAATGCCTACATGCCCTGAACTCACTAATTGGAGTACGTGTGGCCACGAGCCCTTGAAGTGGACACAAGGAAGGTTGTCAAATGCAAAGGACTTAGTTCTGGCTCCCTCCTTGCAGATATTCAGAAGCCAACTGGACATGGTCCTGGGCAACTGATGGTAGTTGGCCCTGCTTGAGCTTGAGTGTCTGGATCACATCACCTCCCAAATCTCTTCCATTTGAGATCCACAGTTCAGTCAGAAGCTGCAGTTACTTCCTCTTACATAACCTACATGAGGCTACCAAGAGGAACTACTAGTAAGAATATTTATGTTTAATAGGAAAAAACATTAACTAGGTAAATGATGGAATATTCTGTGTTTTCTTCTGTTGGTAGGTGGGCATTGGTTTTACATTATCCTTATCATAATGTCATCTTTCTTAAAAGACTGAACAGTTTCTGTAGCAATTTTCTAATTTTGTAAAAGTGAGTGGAATAGTACTTCAAAAATGAATAGAAAAATGTGATTTAGGTAAAACAGAGGATCAAAACTTTTCAGTGGAAGAAATCTCCATAATAAGAAAAGGGAGGAAGGGACAAATTGAGGCAAAACAAGGAGATTGCTTTTTCTTTCCCTAACAGTATCAAACCAACAACTGAATTCACCTGAAACTGTTTATCTCTGATGTATTATACTAGTCAGGTGAATCCAGAACAAAAAAAAAGGCAAGAACTCTCCTTCTTAAGAATTCTTTACAGCTCCAAAATATTCTATGTCTTGATTAGGGGATGTGTGGCTGAACAGGAGAATCATTGTACAGATGATCACAGAATCACAAACTGGTAGGGAGTGGAAAGGACCTCCAGAGAGCATCTAGTACCACCCCCTGATGAAGCAGTTTGCCTGGAGCAGCTAGCCCAGGATTGCATCCAGGCAGGAAAGTCTCCAGAGGAGGAGACTCCACAACCTCTCTAGGCTAATTTGTTTGACATCTTGCAGTTCCTTGACTTGTTTTTGATTTTTTAAAATGTGGAGTCATGTTTGGATAATTCTATTTTAAAAATATGGCTAATTAATTCAG
This sequence comes from Ceyx melanurus, assembly GCA_024611195.1. Classification (NCBI taxonomy): domain Eukaryota; kingdom Metazoa; phylum Chordata; class Aves; order Coraciiformes; family Alcedinidae; genus Ceyx; species Ceyx melanurus. Next base: position 47,097 of record JANHGL010008786.1, read on the forward strand.
GTTTTAAAACTGTATTAATATAACACAGAATGAAAGTTAAAAAGATTATAGCTTTTCATTGGTTCCATGAATCTTTCCCTGTGGTATCAGTTTTTAATCTCTCCCTCTCTTCTCTTTCTCCTTCATAAAAAAGGTCTCTGAAACTAAAATACTATCTTCAAAGAAACTCAACGTTAGACTGCCTTAGCTCTCAACAGGGTCAGTGTCAGTTTTATCACTGATTGCCCTCTGTTTTCCATGCAGAAAGAGCCATGTTTAGATAAAAAAGAGACTACCATATTTCAGGGCTTCTTTATTGCTTGCCTGGGGAAACTCTCATAAAGCTTCAAAACAAGATGATTAACTTTTGTATTCTGGATTTGGTATGATGCTGTTTGATTAATAAACACAGCTATTCACTTAAGAACAAACACACACACCAAAGGTCAGGCTGAAACAAGCCCCGTGTCTACCACCAGATTAGGATGAGATTGAGTGAGACCTGACTGGAATTTGCTGCTCCTGTTTGATTTCATTCTGACCAGTCATAAGGACTTTAAGAAGTAATAGGATTAACTAAGCAAAACTCAGGGTGCATCATTAACTTTCTTCACTGAAATAGAAAGAAAATACTACAAAACTTTTCAGCTTTATGTTATTAATTCAGACTTATGACTGGTGCTAGTAGCAGCTGCTTGTAGAAAGAATATAAAATCACAGGAGGATACAAAGCAGAACACAACGTGTTCTCAGTAGGTAAATTTCACTGACCAATAAAACATATATGACTTAATAGAAGGAGATGAAAGATTACAACTAAAGCAGCTGGATGTCCCAGCTACTTTTGTCAGTTTGTCAATCTATAAGTATTTTAATCTGTTTTATTTCTTGTTTAAACCTTTTTAGTAACAAGGGACTTTGATGGAATTCTGTATGTAGAATGTGTACACATATCATGGTGGTCATGGTAGGAAGAAGAAAATCCTTAGCATGCATTCTATTCATCTAGCAGAAGATGAGGTAAAAAGGTGCCAATATGCTGGCTTTGAGTACTGAATATACATGTACACACACTTATTAAAATGAAGCAAAGAGGTCAGAAACCGGCTGCAAAGGTCAGGCAAAGAATTCTTCTACAAAGAGAAACAGATCAGGAGGGAAAATGGATTTTCTGACAAAGGAATACTTTGAGGAACACAGAGAAATCTCAATTTCTTTTTCTTACTTCATTTGCAAACCAAAAGTCCCTCCATGTGCCCACAAAGGCTTTGTTTTGTTTCTGCTGCAGTTAACAAGTTTTAGTCTGAATGAACAGAAAATTGAAGAAAAGAAGCAAAGCTCACAAATTCCATTTAAATGTCAGAATAGGACACAAGGTTAGACTTCCACTGAAGGTATTTGTATTTTTAAAAAATTCCTTGTTTAAGGCATTAGCCTACTGAGGTGAAAGAAAACAAACAAACAAACAACATAGAATGGTTTTGGTTGGAAAGGACCTTACAGATGATTTTGTTCCAACCCTCCTGCCATGGGCAGGGACACCTCCCTCTAGAATCACTTCCAGGGAGAGACATCATCCGCAACTTCCCTGGGCAACCTGTCCCAGTGTCTCACCAGCTCCACCGTAAAGAATTTCTTCGTGATATCTAATCTAAATCTACCCTCACCTACCTTAAAGTAGGGAGGTTTGGAGAGAATTCCAGTGCTGCCACTGCTGATGCATCATCTGGGCTGAAACCAGGCCCTGTAGCTGCTTTCCTGCCTGCCTCTGGTAGGAGGGGGATCTTCCTGCAGTGTAATGGGGCACGAGGAACCAGAGCTCCATCATTGCACTAAATAGCCATCCTTCAGTGAGCACAGTAATTGCTGTAAGCATTGCCAAGACCAGGGCTATAGATTATAGGTTGTATTTCCCTAAAGCTCCACCTGTATCTTCTACAGATCAGAGCTCAAATGCAGTGGTCTTGCCCTCTGGCATGAGTGTGACCTGGCCAGAATGGTGAGCATTTGGTTGCCAAGCCAATGCTTTCTCAGCAAAAAGGCTCTTAGCTTTTAAAAATGTAGAACCCTGATTCCTGACAAGTGAAATTACTTTAATGCTAAGGTGGACCTGATAGGTGGCTCTAAATATGATCTTGAAACAGTGGTGAAATCACTGACATTTCAAATCCCTGTTGTGCATTGATTTCCAGGATACTTTTATTAATCATTGATACTGATGCTTCCTATTGATTAGCAGGTTTCTCTGTGCATGGGCCATTCTGTGCAGCATCTCTGTCTCAGTCACATACAAAACACTCCCAAAGACTACTTAGTAAATAATAATCAATAATTCAATAATCAATATTTACAGAAAGAATAAAAAGATGAGAAGTGAGAGAAAGGGGGAAAGAAAGGAATGAAGAGAAATAGATTCCATTTAAGAATATATTTCTGTTCTTTTGTTTGTGTTTACAAATCTGTAAAAATGCTCTTGTCACCTTACATTTCACTACTGCTTTTAGGTTAGACCTGAATCCAGTGAGCTCATAGGCATCAAAAACACCTCTCTCCCCTTCCCCCTCCAAAAAATCCAGTTAGGATATATTAATCTTCTCCTTTCCCAAGCAGTTAGTTCAGTTACAGTTGTCTAATTTCTGTACAAGTGATTTAATCAATTTGGGAAACTTGCCAATTCAACAACAACATGAAAATCATTTGGTATTTGCTCACAGATATTAAAGCTAAAGAATGACTGGAGATCTCATATGTTTAATACAATGAAACTAGATTCTGCACAATCCTCTCAGTACTTTAAGGTCTTAAGGATATGGAAGAATGCATTTAGTATTTTGATATCCAAGGGGAACTCAGGAGTTTTTGTGTTCTGATAAAATCTCCCAGACCTTTTCCATCTAGGTACATGTCTCAGGTATTTTCCAACTTCACTTTGTGAGACAACTGGGGGAAACATCAGCTGCCACTGACAGTAGCTTCTGTGATGGAGAATTCCAGAAATACAGAGAAAGAAGAGCTGGTGCTCTACTGATGGCAAAGGATGGGAGCTGAGCACACCACAGCACACACACACCACTCAGTTTAGAAGTATCTGATCTTAGATGCACATCTGGCCCCTCAGGACTTAGGTCAGACTTCAACATCAGTGATACTTTTGCACTCATCAAAGAGCAGAACAGGAAAAGAAATACACTTCATTTCTTGCAGTTTCCGAGAAATATTTTTCCACAATGAACTATAATTTTGCTGGCTTTAAGGCAGACTGTGCAAAGAGGAAAAGTCCTTGTAACCTGCTAAAAAATGTACATCTCTTCATAAGCAAAGCATATTGGCCACAGTTGGCCAGAGTCCTTCAGGTGCTTCCAGAAGCTAAGTGAAGCCAATGGGTCTGATACTTACAAATGAACACAGTCCTGTTCCTGTCAATCAATTAGTGTCCCTGTTAAGCTACAACACCTGAAAATATAATAAATTATCGAATAAAGTGTAATTTTTAACATCTGATAAATGTCTGTACAGGTCATTAAGAGCAGGATAAAGTGATAAAAAGTGGATTGCTGGAGAACTCAACTCCTGGCTGTAGCATCCAAAATAAGAGATAATTGAAGCACGAAAGAGAACAAAACATTGTAGTTTGCAATTTGCAGTTTCATACTATGAGTGACACAGAACAGGTTCATAAAATACCTTCCTTGTTTGGGGCTGTTTGGAGGCTTTGGAGATACGAATTTGACCATAAAATACCAGATTGTTCATATGATAATAATTCTCCCTCTGTGTTCCCACAGCAAAAAGTAAAGAGATTTCCCTGAAATATTTTCCCTCACTGAAAGCAAAGCAAGACAGGGGAGATGGCTGCACTGACTTGAAATCACAGAAGCTCAGCCTGTCCTACAGACTCACAAATCATTTCACATATGATCACAGTCAAGGCACAGAAAAAACTGGTTGAAACTACATCAAATAATATGGTCTTTGGAAATATCCACTTGTTATTATTTTATATTGGCAAAATAATCAAATTAGTTATTGATTTCTTTTTTTACAAATATGCTTTTCTTAATGCTAGCATTTCTTTTCTGTGAACAGGAGAAGGATTTTTCTTGTTCAGGCGAGTGCTTGATTTTTCAGATTTTGGTCATTTTGATTTTCTTTAAAGTTCAGCTTTGCAATTGATCTTTTCCCTTACTAAGGACCATGGATGAGTGAATTCAGTTTTGCTTCCTCTTCATTCAGACACTGTAGATTTATATTTTGACATCACTTGCATTCTGCTAATAAAAAGCAAACAGAGGGACAGAGAGAGGGGGAAAAAAATTCCTAAATCTTCTGAGTCAGAGTCTGTCTATTTAGAATATGTTTATTCAAAACCTAGCACAATGGAGTTCTGTTCCCATGGCTGGGCCTCCTCTATGTTACTGTGATACTAATAATAAATTGTTATAAGCACAGAAAGTAAAAATGTTTTATGCATCCAAATGACAAGGAAACTTTGACCCCATTTTCAAAAGCACCTAAATTGCCTTCAGAGTGTGAATGTCATTTACTTTCCAACATACAATGGCACTTTTGAAAATGTTACCTAACATGTAAAAATGGATCAGAAGCTGAGCCAAGACTGAGATACTGTGAATAAAGAAGCTGAAAGGAGAGGAAAATCCAATTTAAATGCATAATACATACACAAACAAATGTTTACTTACACACATATTTATACATACATGAATATACTGGCTTAAACAGCATAGGATTCTCTTTACATGGGAATATTTTGCATTAGCTGGAGAGATGTGCACAACTTCAAAGCACAGAATCAACAATGTAATCCAGAGAAAACAATTTATCCTAGAATGCTTATTTGCAAACCTTCCCACTTCCCCCGCTGTCTTGCTTTTAGTTTCTCCACCCTGCCAGCCACATGTGATGAACATTCTGCTAAGTGTCTGCTGAGAAAGGAGGATAAACTGGGCAAGTCATACATATTATTTAAGGGGGTCCCAGTTGTCTATGGGAGACTTGCTAAATTTCTACCCTAAAATTTAATGCAAGTTTAAAACTGTGAAAGCGGGGAAATGTGCTCAGTCCTTGCTAGCAGCATGTAAACATTTGTACTATAGGAAGGCATTAGCATCTGCACTATACATCTCAAGACTTTTTCAGACTGCTTTTTTTCCACTATTTTGAGTTCTACCACCTTCCCAGAGTAAAAAAAAAAAAAAAATGCAGATCCATCAGAAAGACCCAAGACTGTGTCCTATCAAAACTCTACCTAAAGTAAGTGTTTGGTCAGGCACAAAATGTTAATTAGCGCCTCTGAGAAAGTGACCACTGGTCACCATGAAACTCCAAACCAGGCAAGTTTTAGCCTGCCAGACATTGGGATTACTCAGAGGGATGGGATTACTCAGAGGCTGGCCCAGCTTCCTGCTTCCAGGAATATCTCAAAAATTAGACAATTGCTCATCTCCACAATGGCTTTAAACTCATTCAACACACGGTCAAGAGCAATGGATACTCTTAGCCAAGTGGGCATGAAGGTGGTGACATCACCACTGTCACAGAGGGCAGTGTGGATTCCTTTTGCAGGAGGTGTTTGTCTTGACATTTTCCTGAAATAGAGACTTGGATAAGAACAGAGCGGGTGAGTCAAGATCCAGATAAAACAGAAATAAAGCTGGTTTACTAGAGGCACTTTGTAAAAACCTTGGCAGCTATGAATTTAAGAAGAAAGATTTGCAGCATAATATATAATTATATTCTTGATTGGCCTCTATTCCTTTGAGGTTTTTCTGCCTTGGAGTGTTTTCCTTGCTTAATTTTATGATCAACAGAACTGTTTCAAAATTTTTTTTTGGTGGGAAGCTCATCCTAGTTCCCAGTGCCACTGTGACCTGCAGAACAGATCACTAAAATGAACCTTTATAAGCTGATCTCTGAGGCAGAAGTTTTGCCTAGAGGATATTATCGTGGCCAGTCATCTTCATCACACAGACCACAGGGACCTCATTAGGCCCTAAAATACACTTTCAGGAGTTGTTTAAGGACCAGTATGGTCCTTTAAGTCTCCCATTTCTGCTGATTCCTGGGTGCCTGAGAAGCTACAGCCCTCCCTGTTGCTGTCAAGTCCAGCTATTGTTCGCTTACTAACAGTGGCTGTAGAAAATCTATGGCAACTGAACTTAGATTTTCACAGCCTTAACTTTCAGCTGTGTGATGCTGGAAAAGCATCAAGGAATAATGCAGAGCCCAGCCACACACTTAGGTTGTTGCTCACTGACCTTTCTTTTGAGCTGCCAACTACTAAATAGTTTCATATTCTTTCGACATAACCTTGAGAAAATATGATTTTTTAAATGAATATTAGTAGAATAAGATCACAAATACCTTGCCACTGTGCCCTTTTAAGATGATTATGTCTTCCATGAATATGTTATTCCAAATATTTTCCTAGTGGACAAGTGTCTGCTCCACACACTGTTTACACACCCTGCATAATTAAATGCACTGGGATTAATAGATTAATAGACTGCTCAGCCCTGTCATTCTGTAAGGCACTGGCACCAAATCCAGCTGAGTCTGACAAGTATGGAAGGTTGTCCTGGTCTGAGTGAGAACAAAACTAATCCCGTTCAGTGATCTGATTTCTCAGCTCAGTCTCTTCTACCTCCCTGCTCTGTCTGAAGACAGTGTCTGCTTCTAGCAGTGATAATGCTCCCTGTTTTGAGTCATTGCCAAGGATTGGTCTGTAGACCATGACCTCTGCTGAATGTTCTGTGCCATGCTGGTGGTGAAGAAGGTAAAAGGCCTTGCCTGTGGGAAAGAGGGGACAGGACAGGTGACCCCAAACTGACCAGTGAGGGATCCCATCACATATGTGTCATATTTGGTATGAGGGATCATGAGGCTCAAGCTTTCTTCTTCAAAGGCTGACATCCAAGGAGGACTCCTTCCATTCTGCCTTTGATCTTGGTCCATGTGTTCCTGAATCCAGTTCCCATCCGCTGCTGAGTCCAGTCTGGGACTGCCCCAGAGCCTGCTCCACAGCATCAGTGGTGATAGTGATGCAATTGCCATCACAGGGATTGGATTTGATACTGGATTTCTATAAATTTGTATATATTCTAAAATATTCTTTTCATTAAAACTGTTCTAGCTAACTTTTCTAATCACTAAGTCTCTCTCCCTTAATTCCCTTTCTCTTCCCTCTTGGGGAGGAAGAGGAATTAATAGAGAGCATCTGTTATAGGTCTAGGGGACAGCCCTGACCATAAACCTTGACAAATATCATCCCAACTATATGAAGAAATAAAGTGAATATAGGTTATTGCTGGTTATTAGCTCTTCAGAACCAAAATAAAGTTTCACTGTTAACCTCTTGCATGTTACTTTTATGATGTATTCAGGGACAACGAAGCTTGGCTGCTGTCCTTATTGACTTCAGTTTCCAATATAGCTATTTCACCATCACATTCTGTATTTAGTTCAGTCACAAAAGGCCATGCACTGGCAAGTTATTATTATTTATTTGCACCATGCTACTGCCTAGACACCTAATTGAGGATCGATTGTACTGTGTAGTATACAGACATATAACAAAGAAAATAGTCCCTGCCTCAGGCGGCTGCAGTCTGTGTGACAAGTACAGCAGGTAAACACAAGTGATAAATAGCACAGGGCTGGATGAGGGAAAAATAAAATGCATTAAATTTATCAGAAAACCAATGTCCCAACTTCCTACCTAGGCTCTATATTTGTCCTGCCTTTAGCATCCCACTCTAGCAGTTGATTTTTAAGCTCTTTTGGTACGAAGCTTAATAATTTATGCTTTCATGCAGATAAATTCCATGAATAAAAATACGATAATAATTTTAGATATGCTTAGAAACCATATGTATATGCATTATACAAAAAGTTAAAAATTAGTGAGAAAGACTATCAGCAATCATAAGCCTTTGCATGTATATTGGAATGCATCTAATCACGAGAGCATGTAGGTGTTTTTCCTGCACATCTCATCTCATTGCATGTATACAGCTAATACATATTAATGTGCTTCAACACTATTATCCTATTTTATACTTAAAAGGGTAGAGAAGAGTCTGGAGAGAGGTCTGGATAAGTGGGTTGAAAAAAGTAGCCTAGAGAGCACCAGGTAGAATTGAAAATGGGTGACTGACAGTTTTGAATCACTGTCCACATATGTACTTGTTAGAAAACTCTACTTTTTTTTCGCCATAATTCTTATTTATGGTGTACATTTCATTGACCTGGTTGCACTGATGCCAATGAGAGATGCCATTTTATAACTGATGGATGACATTAAGCAAACAAGTGCAGCCTGACATTCAGGCCTAGCAATCATAGAAGGCCCAGTAGCCAAGTGAGTCAGTGAAAAAATCAACTTCCTTATTGTAAAATGCCCTGGAATTTCAGACAGATTTGTCTCACTGGATTCACTGAGCTGACGCTTCCAATCAGGCTGTGCATGGCTGAGGTGAGAACAATGCACATGCAAAGCTTGGGCTGCTCACCAGCATCTGTGAATCTCCACACAGATCAGACACATCCTGGCTTTCACACTTGGAGAAATGAATATGAATGGATCCACCACTGAAATGGGCATGCTGACACCCCAGCTACTGCTGCTCTTCAGAGGGGCTCAGGCAGAGCCTGAAACAGCTGTTTCCAGATGTTACTACTTTGGTAAATTGAAGTCTGTGAAGAGCCCACATTAGCTGAGGCACCTTAGCCTGCACCTATTCTATTGTACCAAATATGGCCAGGGCACAGCTGGTAGTGCATTACAGTACTGTGCTGGGATCGCTGTATTCTTTTAGCATTATCTCACTCCCTTGTCTGGACGTGGTTTGGTGATAGCAATTGTTAGGACCTATTCCCATGAGGGAGCCTGGAAGTTGTCACATTGTCATCTGGATGGAGCAGACACAAAGCTAGACTGCACCATTTTCCTTGGGACAAATAATATTCTCTGAAGCACTTGTTATATATATTAGCCATGGTTGTTTGAGGTGCAGGATGGGAATCCTGTCAGGGTAGGCACGAGGAGAGTGAAGCTGCATGAGGTGGTCAGAAAAAACTCTTGGGATTGAGATGCAGATCAGGAAACAAAGCAAAGAACTCTGTTCTCAGCAGCTTCTGCTTTTCAAAGACTGTGATCATGGTAGTAAATTAAAGGGTGCTTAGATATGTTCCTGGAAACTCAGTCCTTTCTACTATTAAACTTCTGGGAACACTTAAAGTATATTTTTGACCCAGCCAACTAGCAGAATTCTGCTTTCACTGTTTCTAACAATTTGCAAACACATTTTGAGAATTATCTGGTACTATTTTGAGAATCTACTCTCCCCAGTAGACAGTAGAGTTGATGTGACCCTGTGCTGAAGCGTGAAACACACTGGGAGATGGGTACTGGGTATGCAATGCCTGCTGGAGTCAGTGGGTGAGAATGCTCCAGGGGTGTTTAATATAACTGTGTGGCCACAATCTTCCCCCTGCCAGCTGGCTGTTGACACTAGGGCTTGGTGGAAGGTCTGTTTTCTAGCTATTTGGAAACCAGTGACTAGCTTCCTAAGAAGAGCTCTGCATGACCTTGTGACTTAAATCCCAGAAGGATTTAACTAGTGGGTTAAATTCCAAAAGGCTGCTGCCTCCTTAGAAAGCAGTATGTTTTAACAGTTTACATCTGCACTGGACAAATGGTGGAGTGACAAACACAACAAGCACTATTAAGCACACGGGAACCACATCCAGCTCAGTAAATTATCTCAGCTGAAAATACTTTATGTTAGGAAAATATTAGATGGAAGCATTGCATTGATTTGGGACTTATTCCAGGCATCTGCTGATGACCACTGCTGGCCAGCTGGAGTAGACCCAATACAGTCAGCAAGGCATGTTTTCAGGTGTCCAGTCTATTTGTAATGTACATATAAACACACAGACATAGACAGACACATAGATACCCACATACATGTGAAGGGACACTTCTAAAAGGTTTGCTAAGGTCATGACTGTACAGACTTTCAGTTGGAAGGTCAACAACTAGTAGCTGAATGTTCCAGAGGTTAAAAAATAATTCCACACAAAATTCAAATTAAAACTCGAAACAGAAGGTCAATGACTGCAAACTAACAATTTCAGAGAGCTAAGTCTTTATTCTTGATCTATTCTTGGCCAGAAGAAAGGCATAAACCAAAGCTTCTATATTATGTGCCTTTTTTATCCATGTCCCCCACTGAGTAAAATGATAGTTAAGCACAATTGCATCTAGTGTCTGAAAAGAAAATGAGCATTTTTTGCTGGTTAATTTGAAGTGTAGGTGTCTGATTAATTTTAATGCATTTATTCCCTAAGAAACTAGTTTGTTAAGAGAGGCTGTAAGTGCTGCTCTTCTTCCCTAGCTGTTGTCTTTTTTACATTTGCAGATATTTTTCTTGAGGTCTGTTGCTGTTTTTCATAAAAGGAATAAAGCTCTCTTTATTGCCAAAGCTTTGTACTTCAGGGTCTGTACCTCAGAAGTACTTCTTGAACTTAATAAAAAAAAAAAAAAAGATTCCAGAGTTGAAGCCAGAAAAACACAGAGATGCAAAATACTGATAGTAAATTACATTGACAAGGGCATAAATCATTTTTACCTGTCTGCCTATATATAATATTTTTCTGTTTCAACACGAAGGCTGTGTGTAGTTCTTTGTGGAAGGGGCCATACAGCTGGAATTCTGAGCAGTGGCTGAGGGTAGTCAGTGGCAAAATGTCTTTCTTGCCCATGTAACAAGCAGCAGCCATTCTGCCTTCGTCACAGCTCAGTGTCAGTGGTCACAGCGGGTCATCCCTGGGAGCTGAATAGAATGGTCAGCATTTGGCACCCACATCAGCAGATATGTCCAACAATACTTTGCAAGGGTGTCAGGCTCTCTTTACTGACTGTTTTGCTGCTCTGTGAGGGCTGTGAGCAGGAAGGTGAAGGGAGCTCCAGCAACCGTGGAATTCACGGATTCCGGACACAAGTTTCATAACATGCCAAGATTTCTTCCCCCCTGACCACTTTGCCTTTTTTTTTTCTTACTCTTAAAAAAAGTAGAGATGTTCTTTGAATATTCTTCTTAAAACCCAAGACACTTCTTTGTCTGCTCTTCCGAGGGGAGGGCTCTTTTTCACTGTATTCATCTCCAGGCTGGGACTGCCAATTATAGCTCCACCTGGGCTGCAGAATAAAAGATGTCAGACTGCAGCCTTTGTCCTTTTTTGACTGCTTTATACTGCTATTACATTGATTGCTCTTTGTTTCCCTGCAAATGGGGTCTTTCAATTGCAGTCCACCTCCTTCCCTCCCTCCACCAGACTCCCTACTCCTTGTTCTGAGCTTCTTTTCTTCCCTTTTCTTCTTTTTTTCTTTAGTTGTTTGGGGGTTTTTTTCACTTTTACTAATAACTTTTGGTAGATGCTGAGTTGTGATAAGAACTCACCTGGTTCTGAACCACTTCTTTATTAGATTTTAAACCACATTTAGAGACAAGCAAAAGTAAGTCAGCAGTGAGATCAACATGGACACTGTCTTTATCCAGGAATAATTCAGCACCCTACGTCTCATTGACACTTTGTGATTATGACTGCTTTCAATATAACTTTTCTATTCAGTTCAGAGATATGATGTGGATTATTCTGAATTAGCAGTGGATCCCTACCCCTTTGTGGTCTGTTCACATCTGCCCAGAGACAAGAGCAGGAAAGCTGCAGCCAACAATGTCAATACAGCCCTATAAAGATTAATAGGGTACCTGAAAAGTAACAAGGACTTTGAGTGATTTCAAGGATTTCAAAGACTCGAGAAATCAATTTCAGTGAAAATGTCCTTTCTAATTTAGTACCTGATAGTATTTGACACCTCTGCGCTCCAGTAAGAACACTGAGCAGTGTAAGGGTGAGATTCCTGTCTGTGTCTTTTGGAATCAGGATTGCAAAAGAAAATTAATGCTACCTGAGACCAAATGGACAGAAAGATAAATAATTCCTTCCAATACCTCCCTACTCCAAACAAAAGTTAGCTCTGTTATTATCTCCACATCTAGGAAAAAGGAATAAACTGGCAATGGAAAATAAATTGTGGAGACTGACTAAATAAGAGCGGAATATTGTCTAAACTATTCAGTCTTGCACATAGTATCATAACTGGTGCAGCATTGCCTTAGCACTGAGGCTGCTGGGGAAAAAGCCCACAACTACTCCTGACATCAGACAATTTGGATTCCTCTAGACTTGATCTTGTCATTGTTTTATTGCACAATAACAAAGACACCAGCTCATGTTAGATGTTCAAAATAGAATAAAAGCAATCCACAAAATAAAATCTCTCATCTGGTGATGCCTTAGGTATTATAATTCTGTTTATAGTGAAGATTTTTATATGTCCTAATTACATACTGGAACTAACTATTGTCAGTTCTGCCATGCTGAAAGAGCCTTAATGATGACATTATATTTTGAATAGAATTTATAAGCAGATCTAATGTAGAAAGAGATGTAATTAATCAAATTTTAAGTTTACTTGAGCTAGGAATACAGGTATGCTCCATCTTTCCCTAATACTATTGCAGTCTTTGTGATGCAAACAAGACCTAGAGTTACAAACTTTCAAAAACAAAATAGGAAAGAAAACTACAGAAGCCTTAGCAGCAGAAGGGACAAAATACCTAATAAGGGACACATTTCTTCTTCCAATAGTTATAAAATATACACCTATTATTTTTCCTAGGAGACATTTATATTTCCTTAGCACTAGCACGGTCCCATTTCTGGTGTGCCAAATACCCTGCACATATGGGAAGGACAGGGAAGCAAGCAGATGAAGGGGTAAAGGGAGAGTGATGTGAGACTGTTGGGCGTCAGGTGGTGCAAAGCAGATCTGTACAGATTTTTTATCAACCAGTAGCAGCATTCCTGTTGCATTATTTCATTGCAGTGATACTGGAGGAAAAAAGTATCATACTGGTCTTCTCTTTTTTGTCCTTCAGCTTAGTTAAGAAAAAAAGAAACCTATTTAACAGAGCTATGAGAAATCTGATTAACTTTTCATAGCCTGCAAATACATACATTTTGTGTGTAGATACATATATTATCCATACACACATGCTGTGGAATCTGCATGCAGATGTATGTGTGAAGTTGTGTGTACAGACACACATGACCAGCAGCACACACCATTTGTTATGTATGAAGCTACACCACTGTGCAAGAAAAGAGAAAACTTTTGACCCTCAAAGCATGGCAAACATTGTAATCCTGAGCTGTAAGCCTGAGTAAATGTTTAATGGTTTAAGGTTAGCTATGCATAGTTCGAGTTAAAGCTTTAGGATTTATGTTTGAATCCTGCCTCCTGTCCGGCCTTCGCCGTGTGTCCGGCTGTGTGAGCAGTGCAGGTTCATCTCTGAAGCCTGTAGCAGGGTGAGGACAAGGCAGAGCAGTGAGCAGAGTCCAGCCTCCACCTCACCACTGAGCTGAGGTGCTGTGCTGTCCAGTGCATGCATTGCCTGGCTGCACAGCATGGCCAGCTGCAGCCCTGTTCCTGTGCAATGCATCTAAGGAGTGAGCCTCACTGCTCTGCCAGGTTCACAGCCTCATCTGCACTGATGAAAGGTGCTGAAAGACTTGTTAAAGAGAAGAGAAAAAGAGTAGCAGGGCAGTCAGAATTAATAGCTGCTGTGCAACTGTGAATGGTGCCAGAAGCTGCCTTCAAAATACAATTTTGAGATCAAATTCAGAAAGGAAACTCAAACAAATCTAACAAAAGCAGAGGGAGGTCATGTGGCTCCCACTCATTTCTGCTATTCAAATAACCATTGCATTGTAAGGATGTTATTGCCATAAAAGTGGCAGTTCCAACAAAACCAGCTGCTTCCTATGAGTCGTCTGAGTAACATTCATGGAGCATACCAAGAAAACATATTTGAAGCACAGGTATGGGAGTTAAAATCTCTGTGTTCATTACTGGATTAGCCACAGTCTTCATGCAGGACCATGAGCACGTTGCTAATGTTGCTGAGCTATTGTACCTTCATCAGCTAAATAAACACACCAAAAAGTTGTAGGGCTAAAATAGTGTTGATCTCACTGAAGACATCAAGAATCTGTTTTGGATTAGGAGTATCAACACACCTTCTGCCAGTTAATTTATGGGCATTAATGCTCATGATGTATTTCACAGTCCTTGGATAAATAGCCAGACATTGGAAAAGGGCCACTCAAAGACCATGTTTTACTGTGCTTTGTGCTGATGACTCATTATTTTTTCTGTGAAAGAAGGTCACTGCATCTTGATCAGCAACAAAATGGCAGTAAATTCTTGTTTCAGACTGTGTGCAGAGCCTAAGGGGAGGAAGGAGAGCGAGGAGAGGGAGTATTTTGCATATGATTCCTGAGAGTTTTAGCCATCAGATATTTTCCCACCTTTTTATTGAGTCCAGGCACAAGGCAAACCTATTCTGTCTGTGAAAAAGGCCAAAGACATAACCCTTGTACCTTGTCAACCCAGATTTATTGAAAGACATCATCTAGAGGCCATACATCTCCCCAGTAAGCTTTAGTTTGAGCTCTTCTGCCCAGGTTTCCATGTGGTTCAGGTAACTTCTTGTCACTCACTGGTGTTTCTGCTCCCCTGCTTTGTCTGAGGTATGTGAGGGTGAAAAGACCAACTGTCCACACAGGAATCAGGCTGGGCACTACAGATCTGGAAATGGGAGAGTCTGTAAAAAGTAACTGAGACACTGCTGACATCCTAGACATTGCTACTTTCTGTACATAAGCTGGATATATATATATATATATATATATAAAGAAAAAAAAGAGGGACTGTGTACTGTAGGTCTCGAAAAAATGGCCTTGAAAAATTGTCTTTTTCTAATACTTCATTTCCTTTTATTCCTTCATTTTACTGGAATTCTTGATCATCAGAGTTCACTCAGAAAAAAACAACTAAATGCACCAAAAAAAAGTAATTTCATCAAACCTGAATCCTAGTTGTTGAAAAGGAGTATATAATGATTGTTATTATTGATAAATGTGACACCAAAGTTACTATTGTTTACAATGATTACACTTTTATTGCCCTGGACCTAAATATCAAGTATCAAGGGGTGTAGTTATCTATACATTGCTATGAGTCTAGGAACCTGCATTTCTTACACCTGGAAACTCTCTTAAAACAAAATGCATGTATGTCATCAACAGAAACAAAGTCACTGCCTTGTCTGTATCTTATTTAGTATTAAAAGATCAGTGAACAACAGTCCACTTTTTATGAAAAGCTTTCTCATCTGCCAGTTTCTGGTTCCCTAAAGTTCTTCAGATACCCAGGGCAAGGACTGTGTTCTCCAAAAACCTGATGACCTCTTCTGAGGAAGGAGTGACTGCAAGCACTCCTTAGTGCTTAGTTGTCACTAGTTCTTACCCTTTCTTTCTGGGCTTGGAGCCTCAGCAGTCACACTAGGCTTTGAACTCTGGTGGATTCACATCGCTGAACCAGCAGCTGACCTAAGAGTTCCCCCCTCAAGTATTTGCTAAGCAGTGGCTAAGCTTAATAAACACTTCTCTTTTCTGTGTATTTCTGCAGGCAGATGCCTCTGGAATTAGACCAACACACTCATCCAGAAAACAAACTAACATCAGAGCAGCATAAATTATTAGACAGCAGTTCCAGATTTGTTAGGAAGGGCAGTTACACAAAATGAAAGTTTGTTTGCTTTTTGTGATTTGTTTGGGATTCAGAAGGCAGGTTCCTAATTCCACTTCCCCCCCTGCTCAGCAACTGTGAAAACAAAATATGTCAGAAAATGGCATTCTGAGCCTCAACATCATTTAATTGTAAACCAACCGTAAGTGGCACATCCATCAAGCGTTGGAGAGCACTCGCTGCTCTCCCAGAGCCCACACTTTCCCACCTCACCAGCACTCCTCAGGGCAGAGGCCAGACCCCTGTGAAAGGTAAAAGTGGGAAACAGACACCATGGAGATGGAATCCTGAGGAGGTGAGATGAGAGACTGCCCAGCCTGCCTGCAACAAGGCACGTCGGGATGGGGAGGTGAAGCCACGTGCCCAGCTCACAGCTTTCTGTAATCAGGACAGTGCTGAAAACGCTGGCTGATCTGAGTTGTTTTCTCTCTAATGCTTCCTAATTGGCTTTTGCACACAGATTCTGTACTGCTCTGAGCTAAGCTTTGTGGCAAGGGGTTGAAAGTTTGTACCTCTGCATACAAACTCTGTGAGGTTAAAGACCAAACTTTTTCAAATGTAGTCCAAAATCTGTAGATTTACACAAAAGCTGGTTTTTTCCATGCTGTTAAAGTTCAAATGTGACCATTTCATGAGTGATATATAAAGGTGCTTTCCACTAGTTCTTGTCATGATGTGGAAATAGGAATTAGCTTAATTCCTGTCCAGTATAGTCAGTATAAACTGTTTAATTTATAACAGGAATGGGGAAATCCTGACCAGAGATTGATTAGACCAGTAATACCCTTGGCTCATAATCAGACTGACAAATCACACTGACCAGAGGGAAAGTACAATTTTGCTCTTTCAGAGGAAAGTAAGTCACACCAACTTGCATCATCACCAGGGATTGCAGACCATCAAAAGAGGCAGAGAGCTCCAGAACCTGGCTGCCAGGCAGGGTCACATCAGGTCTGTCTGCCTGTGAAAGGATCAGTGAACAACTATTGTATGTGTGTCTGCCACAGTGGGGTCTTCCACATCAACAACATCAGGATTTGCTTCAAATCCAGTTGAAGAAGGGGTTTTTTTTTAAGTTTTAAAGGGGGAGAAGACTGACTAGGGAGAAGGCATTTAATGTACATTTGTGTTAGACAAGGAAAGGGACCCGTTGGGTAGAATGGAAGCAGGGAGGAGGGAGTGCATGGGAAGGAGGGCAGATTTTTACATGCCTGAGGATAAAATGAGGGCATGGAGGGGCATTTCATACTCTGGATGTTTGGAGACAATCAGATCTTGCACTATCTTGTCCACACTGCCTTGTGGGAATGATACAGCCATGCCCTGAACCCTGCCTGCAAGAGCCAGGTTAGGAAAGTAGGGAAACATGCTGACTTTTAAACATATAGACAATCAGTAGTCCATGTTTGAGCTCATTCTCTGGTTTGATTTTACATAGTATTATGATGTATAATTGATAATGTTACATAACACACAGCCCACAGTAATTCTCATTACACAGCCCACAGTAATTCTCATTACTCCTAGAGATTTCCCTTCCGACTATGAAAGGGCAGAGTGCACTTGGGATATTGCTCCCGTGTTTCGTTTCTTCATAGCCTGGCAATTGTCTAATATTAAATATTATGTAATAAGCCCAGAAACCCTGGATATAGCACAATATTCCTAAGAAATGCTATGAATTTTCTATTCTCTTATGGATTTTTTTTTTCCTGCGTAGAGATGGGTATTCATTTCAGTGTGAGTTTTTTTCTGAGTAAAGATTCTGTACAAACTGCTGGCGTTTGCTCTGCAGAGCTGACAAAAATGTGAGGGCATAAGGAGCTAGAACTCATGCAAAACTTGAGTGGGTAACATAGAGTCCTGATGCTGTGCAGCAGACTTTGACTTGCAGGAATGTTGGCAAGAATGTCACTCCTCACTCCTCAGTGACCTCAGCTAAGGTTTCAGTCTGTCTGTGTTGGTCTCTATTGACTTAGTTTAAAATAATCTCTCAGAAGCAGATGCTGGAAAAAAATAGCTGTCCTTTTCTTTGATACCATTCAAAACACTACCCCTAATTTGTTATCTGGTAACACATTCCTTTTATGAACTGAAACCAAAGTGGGTCATTTGGCTTGTAAGAGACATCATTATTTTAAGCTGTGTGCTAATTAGTTTGCTTCCACTGATTATCATTAATACCTGTGGCTGTATATTCGCATAGGCCAATAAAATGCACATAAAACTAAGAGATTGCAGATAGAAAACTTAAAGTGACTTAAAAAAGATTAAACACAAGATGCAAATACAGAAACATAAGAGACCTGAAACGAAAAACCACATATTAAACATCAAATTTAAATCTGCTTTACAGAAGGATTAAATGCTCACTGTGGACTGTGAGAGAATCCATTTCTAATGGTGAATTTATATCAGTCCACAGGGAACCCTATCAAGGCACAGCTGACTAATGACTATCATTTTCACTTGATTTCATTAGTATTTAAGTTATAGCATGAAGTACATTCCCTTCGGTGCACTGAAACTTAGTGATTTACATACATTTGCTGTGAAGATTTTGCTTTGGCTAATATAAAAATGATTTGCTAGTTTAGAGTGTATTCTTTCTCATTCCTACCTAAGTCCACCCATTCAAAAAGAAATGGCAACTTTCCATATGATTGGTCACAACACATTTTAGAGGCATGTGACAATAGAATTAAAAATATGCTTTAACACTCTTTGTTAGGCAGCATCTAGTTGTTTATAATAAGATTTTTCTGTACAGTGTGTGCGTGCAATACATCTTTTTCCTCTGTGGTGTCCAAATCCACAGTTACAGCAAAATATCATAGACAGGGTTCAATCTGTAGACAACTCATTTTGTGTGTCTTTGTGACAATGTCTGAGAAAGGCATTGTGAAGATTTGGTCAAGCTGAGTAGCTTTTGAAAAGAGTGAGAACATGCTGAATGTAAATGGCTGTCTGGGTGCCACTTGCTGGCACCTTCTTTCTGGATTCCCCATCCAATTAAAAGTAAACCCACTCAACCTCACTTCCAGTTTTCCCTCTCTATTCTCTTCCCTCCCATCACTGCCCACTCAGACAATACAACTTCCCAAAAAAGCTGCTCCTCATATGATCCTTCAGGTTTTCCACTTTTGTAGCTTTACTCATATCCCTCTCTTCTCGATGCCACTCTTCATCTCCAGCTGCATTTTCAGCCCTCTCATAAAATGTCTGGCACATAGAAGAGGTACAAGCAGCACCACATCTGTATTTTGCAGAGAACTCCTTTCATACCAGCTTCCTTTGGAGTAACCTCTCTGCCTGAACCTTTCTGTCCAGACACTGCTAAGTAAATAATACTCTATATTAATGTTTATGGGAAAAACCCAACCTGCTGTATATGTGACACTAGCCTAATTATGTGATATTCTCTTGCTTATTTCTTTTAATGGGGCTACAGGAAAACTTGCAATACTATGCTTAGGTCAGGAGGAATAGATGTTAAAAAATCAGGTCTGTATGCATAGAAACTTCAAGAAACCCTGAACCTGCAGTTATGTTCAAAGGGCTCAAATAAAAAAAAAATAAAAAAAAAGAAAAAAGAAAAAAAAGAAAAGAGTTTTAAAAGGAGGCTCTTAACCACGTGCTGACAGTTCAGCAAATGAATAGAAACTGACCTCAAAGGTTGTGAGGAGTGGGAACGAGGGAGTAACAAACACACTGTGTTTGCCATTTGTAATCACTCACTGTAAATCCTGGCCGCAGAAGAAAGGTCCATGTAAAACACTTCTGATCTGTGTTATTGGCATCATTTATGTGTGTCAGCCAGACAGCCCCATCAAAACTGGAACGCTGTAAATAGACACTGAGAGGTGACATATCTTCGTGTGCCAGACATCTGGCTGGCTAAATAGATGGGGAGAGAAGGGAAAGAGAGGAAGGGTTGGTATTCCTGTGTTGTACCTGGGGCACCGAAGTACAGAAAGATGGAACACCTTGTTCAAATGGCACAAGTCAGAAGCAAGGAGCAAACTCAGATCATAGATTTTTGCTTCAGCCCACCAGATCTTTCCATCCTTTTCTGTCTTTTCCTCCTATGTTTTGATTTTATGTTTCTTTTGATTAGCAGAACTACTGCAGGTTCAATTACTCCAGCAATGGAGCATGCAGGAATCACGAGCGTGTAGGATGAAAGTTTTACCTGATTTTTGTAGGCTGAATGCATCATGGAAATGGGCCTTTTTCCAGATCAGCTGCTGCTTCTCTCCACTCTGCATAACACTCCTCTGCTTCGATGCTCTTGACAGAATATTGCTGCTTCAGCAGAAAGCTTTGAAGGTGAAGAAGCTTATTCCAAGAACCTGATGTGTTTGGCCATGTACCTTCTAACTGGAGATCTAATGCCAAACTGAGGAGCTGCTGCGGCTGCGCTTCTCTCTCTGCCAGTAAAGCCAGAACTTCCAGTTAACCCTTCCAAGGTTTTATAAACCATGATGCAGATTTAGCTTGGTTTAGGTACTGGCTGGATCATAAGTGAAAAATTAAACTCAGGTTTTCAACATTAGAAAGAAAAAAGTTAGTAAAAGCTTCCTGTATACAGAAAGCATAAATACAAGGCAGTGAAATCGTGTGAGACATCCCAAAGGCCATGAAGGAAGCATTGTTCTATCCATTTCACACTGGCTGCTGAGAATGCTGCAAGACCAACAGTTCCTTGTTTACTTAAACACTCAAATCTTTATAATATTTCAGTAGAAGATCTTTAATTTTAAATTCCAGAACACAAATGCTCTAGCCTTTACTGTGCTGCAGAGTTCAGCTGAGACAGTTCTCTCTCGTGCTTCTGTCTGCTAGAAAATGCCCTTTAGCAATAGATGCTGCTTTCAAACACTGCACTTCCCTTTGAATTATTTGCAATACCTCTGAGTGGTCTGCAGTTTATTGTCCACCCCAGAAATTCAATTGCAAAAATAAACTGCAATATTTTAGATTAAAAAGGAAGCTCTGAAAAAATAAAGACTGGCACGCTGAATCATTTTGAAAGTTCTGACTTCAAACAAAAGGTATTTTTAGTTAAGCACAAAGAAATTCATTAGTTTAACCTACTGTTATTTTGCCAGCCCATTAAGTTAGATTTAAATGAACTCAGATGACAGGAATATGTGAAAAAGATAATGGTTTTAGTGACTCTGCTCACAGTGACTGTTGACTGGCCTTTGAATTTCAACTTCATCTGTTAACAGCAGAATTTATGATCAAGAAATAAACTGTGCTTTGTTGGGAGGGGGAATGTAAGCAGAGAGGACAACTAGAAGGACTTTATTAAGACATAACTGAATGTTAACTGAAAGTATTTATCTACTTTCAATATCTGTGATTAGCTGAAGCCTTTACAGCTCTATCACATTTAATCATTTCACTTTCTGCCTGTATGAAAGATCAGATTCAGGTTAAAACTGGAGATAGAAACTATTTTTTCCCCATTATCTGCAAATCAGTGCATTATTGAAAGTGGCAAGGTATGTGAATAAGAACTGCTTGAAAGTGCCACTAGGGAAGATGACAAACCAGCAAACAGAAAGATTTTTTACAATACAGAAGTCAAAGCAGAGATTGAGTTTCTCCAGTGCCTGGTTTGTTTATTGTGGTTTGGTTTTCCATGCAGAATCACAGGAAGAATTTCACTCACTTGTAAAGTGTGTTGAACACCACAGCATGCTCTAAATGGCTGAAAATGCTGCCTTTTTGTTTAAACTGTGATTAACGCTCTGCAGAAATCAAGCTATCCAAATCTTGATAATTAATTGAACTTCATTTAATTTGCCTATTGCATTTGCAATAAACCAGACTCTAAACTCTTACAGTAAAGTACTTAATCATGATCAACAGCATCTCAGCAAGTCAGTGGTTCTTGGTAAGGTGATCCTGTAGCTCCTCTAGGCCAGGCTCTGTGAGGAAAGCACCTCTTGCTGAGAAAGTTTAGACAAGTGCTCAGGATCTGATCCCAAGCCAGTGAAAGGCTTCTTTCTCCATGAGATATGGAGCAGGCTTTTCTGCTGGCAGGATGTGTAGACTGATTCTGTTGGGTTCCTTGGGATCTGTTTGGATCAGTCTCCCTGAAACCAGATCTGCCTTCTGAATATTCTGCTGTTCTCCACTGCTCATAGACAGGGTAAAGATTAATGTTTTTATTATTATTCTATAATTAGGTAAATAAAATACCTCTCTTTCTACACCTTTAGACCCCTGAGTTTTGCCTCTTACCAGAAGCTTTGAATTCTGATAATATGTAAAACTTTGTCTTACATCTTCTTGAAAGCCTGAGACTCATGGCAGGTGCTGCGCTGTATTAGCTCGAGTCCCAGATTCATAGCCAAACGGGCCATGGCAGAGCAGCACAGAGTAAACTGCTGGATGAGAGTTCACCACTGTTGATCAGAAAGTGTTGTGTGTTTATTTGGAGCTTTAGGCTTGGAATTTTCTTGGTGGAAGCCCTTGTGCAAACTTTTCTTCTCAGTCCATCCACAGACACCGTTGTTGTCAGCTTAAAACAGAGAAGACACGATAACATTTGAAAACCATGGCAGGTTTAACCTTAATTGAGATGGACTTTACTAACAGGATAAACTATTTGCTCAAAGAGGGGAGACACCTCCTTGGAGATAGCCATTTATTGCCCTCAGCTAAAAACACTTCCAAAAAGCCTGGAGAGTTGCCACAGACAGTGGTCATGCAAATGCCATCAATGGACCTTTGGCTCCTGTGACAGTGTCACAAAGTATACAAAATCAAACAGTGCTTTATTCTCCCAGACAGTAATAAGCATGTAATTATATTGTAATTAAAAAGCAATTATTCACTGGCAACTACTGAAGATGTCTTTAATGGTAATTCTGAGTGTGACTACCATGTAATTTGTAGACAGAAATAAGTGTGCAATTACCCTGTTAGTAACACAGTAATTACCAAATCCATCCAAGCATCTTTCTGCTTTCTGACGTAGAGTTACTGACACCTGCAAGGCATAAATTACATAGCAACTACATATGTCTCTGCCAGGTGATGTACAGCAGAATGAAAAGATGGCAGGTATCATTTCAGAATTAGGGTCAAGTTCATTAGTATAAAACTGGTTTAACTAATTGGCGATCAGTACTCAAATCTGAAATAAGACCAAGACACTGAAATCTAGTCATACTGGCTTAAAAGAGCTATACATTTGTTGTGAAACAGACCCACATCTTTGTGTAGATTGATGGATACAATAAAATATGTTGTCACAACTCTGGAATTAGAACCTCGTCCCTTTCACCTGAACTGATCCTCCCCTGTTCAAAAGAGACAGGGTCTGCTGTTGCTATCACAGGTTTCTGTCACAGATCACTCAGCAATGGAGCCGTGCTGGATGTGGAGCCTTATATGTCAACTGCTCACCTCCTTCTTGTGCCACTGCTCCAGTGACACTGCCACAGAGTGGGTTTGACAGAAGGGGGGTCCCAAACAGAGGAACTTATCAGGAGAGTGGGAAACAGAAGCTAATGCCCCAGGGCAAGAAGCACCATCAACATTTCCTAGAAAACATTGGATACATTATTTGGAGACAAAGGATCTGTCACCTTTGTGACTGAAGCAGGTTACATTCGCTCTCATGAAAGGGGCCCTCATGCCCTATTCTAATGAAGCCCAAGTTTATTCCACATAAGCACAGCCTTAGTCATAGGCTTGACATCAGTTTGACTGCTTAGGTGCTTAAAGAAAGCTAAAGATATGTTTTGGTAGAATGCCACACACTCATCATCTCAGTCTTGAAATTTGTCTGTCTAAATCACACACTGCACACCAAAAGATCCCTGTCAAAAACCATACTAAAGCACATTCAGAGCTTCATTTTAAGAAAGCTTGGCATCCAGATATTAGTATGAGCTCTAAATGGTCAGAATGCTTGGATATCAGTCCAAATGTATACAACAGGACTCATGTTTGAGGTTTATTTATGATTAATTTAAAAAAAAAATAGTCTTTGGTCTTCTCAAAGAAGGGGTGAAAGGAATAGAGGCACGTAAGACAGCAACAGGCTTCATGAATCACAAAGTCTCAACTCCAGAAAGGAAGGAAAGCAACTTATGGCAACTGACCTACTGTGATGCTGACAAAATAGAAATATTTCTCTCCGTTTCCTTTCCTTGGCCTCAGAAACTAAGATCCAGTAACAAAACCAAGTATGTTCATAATTGAATCAGCCCTCTGATTTCAGTTATTACTATCACTTTAGTTAGCATTTGCCATCTCATTTTACATGCTTCCTGAGCTTCTGCAGTGCTGCCAGAGAACGGTCACTTAAAATTTACAGCGATTCATTTAATGTTTTGTCAAGTGTCAAGATTTATAGCAATGCTGTCTGGAGATGCCTGAATCCTATGTAATGAAACACAAGACTATTGATTACAAAAGAGGATGATGAAAGGGGGACTGGGGTGTCTTTCAAGCAAGTTGTGGAGGGAGATGTGAGTCACCGAGAAGCACCCAAGAGCAGAGCAGGACGAGCCCCCCTCCTCCTTATCACACTAACTTGGGGTCACGTGGGGATCCAGAGGTTTCTCCAAGAGCTGTACTGCTGCCATCCTCCTCTCTGTCCACACCGGGGGCTTTTAGGGTGATTAATTGTTAATTGGGAGATGTCAATGTGCCCTGGAGCATACTTTGCTGAAAACACACAGCCATGCCAGCAGCGGCCGCTCAGTTCTGCTCAGTAAATCGTACCCAGAGTGGTGTTCATGTCTTATCTTTTATCTGAGGGTTTCTAGGGAACAGCGATGCATTCTGGCTGCTGGCACCCTCTACTAAAACTTTGAGTTAGGTATAAAGAAGGGTGATTGCTGTGTCTGAAAGACTGCCCTTCACTGAGATGATACTGACATGTAAATAAGTGACTATTCATTTACTCAGACGAGTGCGTAAGTGCCGCAGAACTGAGACCAAGAGTGATCTGGTCACAAAAAAAAAGGAAAAAAAGCCCCAAAACAACAAACCCCAGCCTTGCTTAATGAACCAACCTCCTGCCCCTGTGTTACCAAAACAGCTGGAAAGACTAAAGTTGTGACACCGTTAGTGACAATACAGCTATCGCCTGGTTCCTGTTGCTTTGTTCTGTCATTGTCACAGGCCGTGGTTACACTTTTCAGCTGCAGTGCTACTGGAGATGCTGCTCCTGCAAACACCTAGAAACAAACAACTCTCTAACAAACACTAATGGATCTCTCCAAAGCAGTGTAAACAGAGAGGTCAAAGACTGATTGAGCATGAAAATTGAAGCACTGTAGTATATAGAAAAAGAAGATGGCACCCTTTTTAGCTATTCGTGAATATTCTATGAGGGCTCACTGCTTTTTTCTTTTTTTCTTTTATTTTTACATTAGGCAAAGCAACAGTGAATAGATGAATGTGATTATTCAGGCTCACCATGTCTTTATGGTCTTTCAGATTATTTTTAAAAGGTCAAAGTATATTGCTCTGCTCCACTTATGAACTTTCCTTCCAGAACTATGTGGAGGAGACTCACTTCTCAGTTACTTTTTGCCTGTTATACAGATAAACAAAAACCTTCATTCTCCAGAGCTGTCACTCTCATATCTTTCATGTTTACTAAACTCACTCAAAAAAATATTTCAGAAGGAAACTATAGAAATGCTTCATAACTCATACACAGTAATTGGTGTCCTGTAGAAACCTGAGACCTTATCTCGAATTCCTAGCACATCTTATGCTTGCCAGGACTTCACACAAAGAGTGTGGCAGAACTGTGTCTTTGCTGATACAACTTTCCTTCCAGATGTACAATCTTTTTACTCAGAACATTTATAGGTACATTTATATATATATATATGAAAGTCTCAGTCTAGTCAAATGAGAAATAAAGACTTTCTCAAGCTTTTGAGGACATTTCTTCCAGACTTTCTACCTAAGAAGGTTGGCTTTTTTTTTTTTCTTTTAAACTAAAAATACCTTCTACGAGGTCTGCTAAATCTAGTCTGTCTTTTTATAGGTAGAGATAGATAATTTTATTTTAATGCCAAAACCCTTTAAAAATACCTGGTATTTATCCACAGTATTGTGTTCTTTTATCCATCCTATTTGAAATAAAAACCAACACTTTTTTGGCTACAAGCTGCATCCTACTCTGTTACCAAATGGTGCAGTAAAAATTTCAGAAGTGGCCCAAATTGTGATTGTATTTGGAAAATTATTCACGAAGGATATATTGGTGTCAGCTTTGCCATGGAAACAACTAGGCACCAAATTCAGGAAAGTTGTTTGCTTATCTTGCCAGATCAGCTGAAATAAGAGGAGGTCTGAATTTCTACTGAGTTTTTTTTATTTCTTTTAAGAAGTTAACATTTCCATTCACACTTTTTTCCTTCCTTCTTCTTATATACAAGTCAGGAACTGTCTGGTTTACTACTAAGTATCAATGTTATTGGAAGATGGAGAAAACACCTATGTCCTTACATGCCCCAAAAGAGAAAGATAAGCTCTAGCACACACCACATTACTCATCTGTGCATTTTCTCAAGTGTTAGTTCATAAATTTAACTATGAATGGGAAGCTTGTGACAGTATCTTTGTCTGAAATGTGTCCATATGTAGTTCACTATACTTTTTCAAATATGTGTGTGCCAGTTTATTATTTCTAGCCTATTCAGAGTCCATTTCTTATCATTTCCATTATCTCCCTAGAAAAAGGAATTAAACTGGGTCGCTACTGTGCTCATATCATCCCCTGGGCTGCAGGACACCTGGGTTTTTAGGACACTGTAATATAACAAATATAGCAAACAAAAGCAGGAATGATAGGCATTCTTTTACTTTATCATGTTTTTTCAGTGATATAGGCTCTTGCACATAAACCAACATGTATTATTTAAATAACTTACTGCTGTAACAGCTGCTCTATATTAGCCCAAAATAAACCACAACAAGCTCTGCCTCTTGCTCTAAATGATTCACCTCTGCTGGTGCCACAAGAAGTGCTTGGAACAAAAGTACACACTGCCATAGGAGCTGAAAGCAAAATTCCTCTAATCTCAGCCATGTGGCTAATGCCTAAAATTGGCTCACAAAAGCTATGTTAATGAACACAGAATGATTTAAAAGGCCCCTACACAAGACAGTGAGATCCTTGTCAATATTTAAATATGTCTCCAAATTGATGAGTAGATTACATGTGGTTTTTTTGCTTTGAGTAATAACACAGTTAGAGGTAGCCAGTGAATCT
The DNA here is from genome assembly GCA_024611195.1 of Ceyx melanurus. Taxonomy (NCBI): domain Eukaryota; kingdom Metazoa; phylum Chordata; class Aves; order Coraciiformes; family Alcedinidae; genus Ceyx; species Ceyx melanurus. The sequence continues at coordinate 74,081 of JANHGL010008786.1, forward strand.
GACTCATATTAACAATTACTATGGTCACTCGACAGCTAATCTTGCAGCCACCTTCCAATTAGAAATCCAGTTTCAGCCATCTTTATGCTTTGCTCAAGATCAAATAATCTCCATGAGATCTTCCTTTGTGATCTGGAAATAATCAGGACTGTGGGTCTATAAGGGCAGAAAGTAGCCTGTGATGCTGAAGGATGGGTGGGATTATTTTAAGAGGAACATCAGTAGAGCACAAATGGCACATTTTAGTACAAGAGTAAACAAAATAAAGAGGTGCATTGACATGTACATACATAAGACTCAATTAGGCAAGGAGGACTAATTTACACCTTGAGAGAGGTAGAGTGTTAATGAGAAGTAGAACGAAGAAACTTTTGACAGAGTGGCTAAATATTAGGGAAAATTAAGAAGCTGTTAATTAATTACAGGGTAACTTTACCATGTACGTTTTTAAAAAAGCACTTTTTCCCCCCCTGTTTTTTTTTAAGACACTTAATAAAGCTTCTTGGGCACAGCTGAAAGTTGATAGTCTTGGGAAAATAGAACCTATTTGTGATTGTGTCCATCAGGGTACAAGTAATGGAGACAGAGAACAGGTATTTTTCAAGGAGAAAACAGTCTGCATAGGAAACATGTGCATCATCAAGTAATAGAAGCAGATTCTTCCTCATAAACCTCAGCAGTGTAGTTTGATTTTGAGACAGCATTAGTTTGTGGTAGCTGCTTCTCAGCCTGCAGCTGCTCTGCTGGGATGGTCAGATCTCCACTTGGGAAGAACAGTGAGACGTGAAAAAGCACCAAAGAACAGTTCAATGTTTGTCAGAGCAGGTCACAGAGATGCATCTGTCTTCTTTAAGGTAGGAGTGGAGGTAAAGAAGTGTGGGAAATTAGGTCAAATTGGAAAGTTAGAAATCTGACATTGATGTGTAGCCACCATCGTGGCTCCTAACTTGCACCAGGCTCTTGTTCACTGCAATGACAGGGAGGAAATAATCCTCAGCTTCCAGTGTCCTGCTTCACTATATTGCTTTTCATGAAAGAGAAAAGTACAATTAGGTATTTTCTAAAATTGCTGCTCAGCAAATAAAAACCAAAAACTTCCCAAGCCCACTGCTTAGACCTGACGATCCTGGACAATGCAATTGTTGGTTTCTTCCCAAATAAGACATAAGGGTTCCCTTGTTTCCAGCCTGGCTCTTGTTTTGCTTGAAGCCTTAACTCTAACAAAACTTACTTTGTATTGATCACCCATGTGTTTACAGTTCAATTAAAGTACTGTGTATGGCCATAGTTTTCACAGGACATTGTTCAGCACTCCTATCCATATGTACTGAAGCTTTTAATCACAGGAAGTTGCAACACTCATCAATAGTACATTAAAATTACTATTTTTTTTCTCAGTTCTTTTCATTGGTAAGATAAATGAAGCCTCTCTAGTCTTCAGCCTTCCTTCAGTTGATAACAGGCTACTTAAAAAGAAAATATTAAACCTTGTGTGAAAAGTCTTCTGATTCAGATTAAAGCAGCATTTAATAGCTTACCCTGCCAATAGCAAAGACCTCTGGAGGAAAGGAAAAAACAGAGTGCAACAAGACAAAAATTAGTTTTCATTGACTTTTAAGTTGCAAAATGTAACAAGGCTCTGTAGCACTTTCATCAGCCATCAACGTCTTGGCTCTGGGGTAAAAGACCTTTGATAAAGAGAAAATTCTCCCCAGTCACATAAAAATCAGAAAAATACTAAGGAAAGTTCTCTTCAAAGATAATCTACTGGTGTTGGATTGTAAGGAAACCGTCCTGTAATTTATCACTGCTTTCCAGAGCTTTTGCTCATCATGGTAGGGGGTTGATAGATAATCCATCAGTGGCTTCAGAACAGATCAGGAGCCATTGTTTGGTAACAGAAAGCATTTCAGAACCATATGCTGTGATACCAGCACAGTCTCCAGACACTTCTCGCTGGCATCTCAGTCCACTGGGCTGTAACATCTACCCGTGTGCAAGATGGCATGAAAAATCTCAATTGTTCTCTTCTGATAGGCAAATACAGTGAACTTCTGACTTTCCTAAAGCTATGGAGCTGGATCTATGATTAACTCAGTTTAGTATTGCAATATGTTTGAGTTTTTTTTACCCTGAACACATACAGAAGGGTAATACATGCATAGAACAGTTTTCATAAATAAAGAGATTAATATAGGGGTTAAAAACAAACCAAACCAAACAACAACAACAACAAAACCCAGTAATGTGTTATAAATTAATGACACCAAATACAAGACTTCAAATCACAGATCAAATCTAATGCATGTCAGTTATATCCAAAAGCTATCACTGACTGATGGCTCTTTACTGTTTCTGTGACAGCTTTATGCCCAGGACAGGCTGAACGTCACCAGTTCCATCTGGTGCAAAGCAATATTGGATGAACAAACACTGCTTTAGTTCTCACATGCACTGACATTAGCGTGAACCAGGACGAAAACTACATTTTAAAATGTAGGGAATCAAAAGAGAAGATGGAAAATACATTGCCAGCCTCAGGGCTACCACCAGAAGTGCTCATTAATTCAGTATGTTTAAGAATTGGGCTTCCTTGTTTATACCTGGCATAACCAGAGGTGCCAAATGACCCAAACCAGTGATGCAACTCACATGCTTAAATCTTGTCTTGTTAATGAACCACTGAAGCAAATTCATGGCTTAGGAATTTGTATTAGTTCATTTTATAGTCTTTTCTGACATCATTCTAAATGAGGACTTCCTTCTCTTTTAAATTCAACCCTCTTTGTTAAGAGAGAGAGATTCTGCATTGAAAAATACCTCTATTTATCATTTGCTGTAAATAGATGTGGTGACTCACCACCATACTTTAACAGGAATCTATTGTAAAATTGTCCTTGTTAAACATTCTTTCACTTGACCCATCACCCGAAGAACAAATAAAACTTCCAAGAGGGAAGTATTCATCCCTTTTCTTGAAGATGCCCAAGGGCTCTCAGCACCATGAAATTCCTGGTATCTGTAAGTGCGAGCTGAGTCTGGCTTTGTGACCAGATCCCCATTTCAAGCAGTTCCAAAGTGTGGGCTGAAACACCAAGTGGAGTAGCAGCATCTCTCTTCTCCAACTGCATAAATGCACGGTCCGGCCCATAAATAACAAACCAGAAGGATAAGGTGCCTTTAAACTGCATATAAATCAATGCATTGTGTGCCAAACCTCCCTGGGCTGCATATTTGCATAATGTAGTATTAGCTATATAATCAGTCTCTGTTAATTATTTATTTTTTTCCCCCCCGAGAGCCCAAGTGATTCTTTTTCACAGCAAGTCTTATTAAATGTACAGAGATTCACAGAGCTTTGCCACAAAGTGATATTCTTCTACAAAATACTACTTTGCTTTTCTATAACATACTTTGAACATCAAAGAAAATGGCTCCAAAATAAACATATATATCATTCAGTATGTTTGTACTCCCTGGAGACATGAAACATAAACCAGGCATGCCATTTCTGTTACATGTGTATGAATTCTGCCTACTACTCATATCTTAATATTTAAAAAATACACTTTGGCCCAAAGTTCCTGCAGTCAGGATGGTGATAAACAAAGGCATCTTGTTTCTGGTTTCACTGCTTCTCTCTCCCCTGGTAGTTTGGAAGGATATAGAAACCACTCTGTCTTTTTGAGGGGTATCTCACAGCCATCAGTTGAGGAGAAAGGTGAAGCACCTTGGCCCAACAGCTTTGAATTACCGATCTTCCTATTCCTCGTAGGTGGATAAGGGAATTTACAACCAGCTGTGAAAATCAGATGCCTGCTGGTTGCTTTCAGCATAATTAGAGTTGAACTTACCAGATTGCCAGTCTCACTCAAAGGTTGGCAGAGTGTGCGTTCCTCAATTCATCATGTTGGAGGGAGTTTTTTCATTGTCCTGTTTAGGGTAAGAATAGTTTTTGTTGTGGTTGCTCTTCCTTCCTTCCCCTATTCCCTTCAAAGAACTCTGCGAAGTTTCTCAGATTTAACAGGTGATGAGGCTTCCACTGGTGAGTTGAACACCAATTTTGTGCTTCACAAGGAGTCAGTAAATAAAGGCTTGTTGGTACCAGGCCAGCAAACAGACAGTGTCTTCTAGAAAACATCTCCAGAGTCAGTGCTGGATACTGAGGCTTAGCAAATACAGTGTGTTTACAGCATTTATTTCTGTATTCACAAAAATGTGGGGAAAAGAGCTTGCCTTTTCTACTAGACTAGTTTCTCATTGGCCAGAATAAGCCATGAGAAGAAAGTCCTGCCTTGTATCACAGGTACAGCATGATGTATTTTCTGTCTCTCTGAGCCTGCATAGAGTGGACACAAAAAGTATTTACTTCATTCAGTTATGGCACCAAGCTCCCAGAACAGAAGTGAACTCTTACCCATACAGAGGATATCTTGTACCCTCAGTGCCATGCCCTTCTCTTTTGCAGCCCTCCCTCCTTTCACACTACAGAGAAAATTTGTTTTCTGTGAAGAGGGAGAACAAGCTTTACCATGTGAATATGTGCTGTTGTATAATACCCCATTAACTTTGCTTAGCAAAAAACTCTTCTGGGAGTTTTGCTGGAGAAAGGAATGCAAAGCCCAGCCCTCACTGATGACACTTCCTACTAAAATGAAGCACTGAAGTCAACAGCTGAACTTCAGAACAGGATTAACAGCTTGATGTGCCTTGGCAGTTCCAGGAACCTGCAAGTGTATGGATCTGACTTCACAGGCTGATTTATTTGTTTTTCACAAGAAGCATTTGTCCAAAAGATGCTGTTTCTATTTCAGTGTTTGGCTGTATTGTTCAAGTGAACACATCTCTCTAAGAAGTACCTTCAGCTGCCTGGTTGTCCTTCAGGCAGCAGCTGCATTTCCCACATAAATGAATCAGTCCTTACCTTAGAGATGCAGGTAAAGAAAAAGATATACTTGCTTCTGCTTGATGTGGAAGCTCAGGACATACTGTTTAGAGATCTGAAAGAACTAAGATGGAATGTTTTTTTGATTTTTACTTGAATGTGACCTTTCAAAGTACCAGTTATTTCTCTAGATAGCTTCAAAGTGTGACAATTCTATTGTGTAAAATCTCTTCAGTAATCCACAGATGCTCAATGGCTCTACTCTGGAAAGAGAGAGGTGGGAAGGAATATGATTCTTGTGAAATGCTGAATAAAAATTAGGATATGTATGGGTTTTAATTTTAAAAGTTTATGGAATATACTTAAACAGTACTAAGAAATTCTAACCCATACAGATCTGTCTGGCTATGTACTAAAAGATAAAATACAAAACACCAGATTATGAAGAGGAGATTTTTATTACTTTTTAAACAATTCAATATAGTATAGGGAAAGCTGAGGCTTTATTTGTATAAATGCTTATTTTCTAAGCCCAGTGTTTAATAAAGACAGAGAGTTAAGCAATTATTTCATGTGCAAAAATAAACAGGTAGCTATTAAATACAGTAAATATTTAGTTTTTAAAAACAAAATGTTTTAAAATATTGCATATATTTGCAAATGTTGTACATATTTACTTACCCTTGTTTATCTACAGTATGGCCACACTGAAAATTGCCCACATTCAATTTAATTTCTTGTTTTGAATTCAGATAAGCAGCATTGAATTTTCCTAATTTGTTTACAGCTACTTAACTGACATAATACAGTAACCAGCTCATAATGGTTTACACACTGCAAGGTATTAATAGGTAGAGGATGTCAGGGAGAATCTGGAAGAGCAGCAGATCTTATTTTTGCTTTCAATTTATGTTATAACCAGGAAGGTCAAGTAGTAACAGTTCCTTTTTCCTGCCCCATGCAACTACTACCCCATTTTCTCCTGAAATATATACATATACATATATATATATATATATATTTTACAGGTTCTAGTGCACGACTAAGCTGATGGAAATGCACCACAGATAATCTATTTACAGTGGAAAATTTCTTGTGCGTTTTGTTAGTATATTCACATAATAGTTAGAGTTTGTCAGCCATTAGTATTTGTATCACTGTAGCAGGGATACTATGCAGGGTTTTGCCAGGCAAAAGAAGACAAAACCCTTCCTTTAGACATCATATTTGGTTGATGGCAAGTTTGGCAGGAATTGGAGAAGAAGAAAGAAGGTAAATTATCAAAACAAAGTATTTCCAAAAATAGCCCCCCAAAATAACAGCATAAAAGCACAATACCGTGTCTAAAAGCTCAAGTATATTGGTCATGCCATAAGCAGTAACACCATGATCATAGTTGAGATTAATAAGAGAATATTCTCTAACTCACTGAAATTAGTCAAGTCAACAGAAGCATCAATAACTTTGCAAACAAAAACAAACCAAAAAAGCTGAGATGTGAGAGAATTAAACTTCATTCATCATGTGCAGTAGTGTAGATATGCTTCCACACTCAGCAGCTTCACTTAAGGAAAGTATCTGAATCTCATCAATTATTTAATTTTTTTACTTCTCTTTAGCATTTGACCTCCTATAACGTTTTATAATTGGGAAGCTAATACCAAGAAGTCAGGACATAGACATGATGAGGCAAATTCCTGCTTCCTACTCCAGAAATCTTAGCAATGAAATGACTGCAAAGCAAAAGGCAGTACACAGCAATGTAGGGAGAGAAGTGAAGGGGAACACAAGGGGTTTGTAAAACAAGCCGACAATGGAACAAAGCAGTTCCAGGTCAGCTGATATTCTTTAAGTCAACCTAAAGCAGAACATCTATAAGAGAAAATTGTGCTCAGTTTGATCTGCTCCTCCTAAAACATTATCAAAACTAAATGTTATTCTCAGATGTTCAGCAACAGTTGAATTGATACCTACCCTCCTACAGTTCACATTTGTATTTAGTAATTCATCATTCTACACATGATGCTGAGACTGTCAAATAATATCAACGCACCAATGGAGATTTCTGTCTGACTAATAACGATTAAATAAGATACTTTTAGTAGCATTGCTACCACAGAAGACTTAAGAATGCAACTGTGAAGTAGTTGATTGGCTTCCAATCATTTTCAGATAGATTTTTGCCAGTTATTTCTCTTTGTGCCTTCAGGAACCATCACTGGAAAACAAAACTCATTTTTGTGGGACTGGATAGCAGGTAGTTTCTGTTAATATAATACAATCAGTATCCATACAATCAGTAAATCACATGCATTTTTATTTTTCTGATGATAAAGTATTGACAATTCCTCAAATAAGGCAGCTGAACTATTTAACCTTAATACAGTTCACTTTTTTCTAATGACTTTATTGATTTCTTTGTTGCTGATTTGGGGGAGGGTGGGAGTGGATTTTGTTGTTTGTTTTTCTAAAGGCATAGCATTGGAAAAGAACTAGTCTGGTATTTCTTTGCTTAGTCCAAATTCATTAAGTTTCCCTGTCTGTTTAATGCCCTTTATATATTTGTGTCATAAGCTTCCAATTAGTGTTCCTAGGCATATTCCTTTCAAACTAAAGAGATAAAGCTGGTACTAGCCTGGCTGAACGCTCAAGCTCTGCAGCAGATTTCCTGTTACACCTGACACCTAAACATTTTAGTGGATCTGAGTTGAATTGACTTGTCTCTCCAGCTCATAAAATTTAATACACATCAAATTAGTTGCAATGTTGCAGGGGAGAAAAGAGATAGCTGAGGACAGCTCAATGATGTTTTCTTCTCATGATAAGAAGCATGAGAAGTCACCCAAAATTAATGTTGAAAGACTATTAAAAATAAAAACAGTAAAGTTATACACAAAAAAAAAAAAAGGAAAAAACCCACCCTTAATATGTTTATCTATATGTAAAATATATATATTCACACAGCTATATGTACACAATGTATGAATTAATTTAATAGCAAATGTATACCATTGTCTCTTCTTCCTCTAGTTTATTGAGTTTAGTCCCTTTCTGTAAGTGGAATTATAGCAAGACAGTTTCCAAATACAGAAAATAAGAATATTAGCAACCCAGAAAAGTGTCCACATAGGTTCAATGAAAAGCCTTAGGAAGAAAATGAAAGTTCATGATAAATTTACTAACAGAAGCTTCAGTGTAGAGAGAAAAACTTCAAGCAGTAGTTTTTCACACAGCGGTCTGTTAAACCAGCAATGAAGCATCCAGAGAAACTGGAGAGGGAGCACTTCTTAAATGTGGAGAGGAAATCACAAAATCCACCTGCAGCAGCCTTTGCACGAGAGTGGCACTGGGGCCAGACTCTAGAGAAGGGTACATTTAGATTGGACAGTAGGAAGAAACTCTTCACTCTGAGGCTGGTTGACACTGGAATGTGTTGCCCAGGGAGGTGGTGGAGGCCCCATCCCTGGAGACATTCCAGGTCAGGCTGGATGAGGCTCTGAGCAACTGCTCTAGTTGAGGGTGTCCCTGTCACTGCAGGGGGCTGGATGAGATGACCTTTGGAGGTCTCGTCCAACCCGGGGCATTCCCTGGCTCTATGATCTTAGAGTGATCCAGCACAAGACAGAGCAGTAGGAAGAGAACAACCAACAGCCTCATTTCCAGTTAATTAAGTCTAACATAAGTACCTCAGTGTTATTAATCCTTAGGCTTCTGAGCGCTAGTCATCACCAGAGTGGTCAGGATCAAAAAAGAAACTTTCTAAGAATTTCTTAGACTTGTCTCTAAAACACTCAATAGTGTAAAATTTGTAGAATGGTTTAAACAAGTATGTCTGACTTCATTATATTTGGAAGTACGATATTTATTTAATTTCTGGTTTAATTAATAACCTTTGTTACTTAATTGATGAAACTCATGTCTTTTATTTCCAAAACCCATTTAAAAATTCAAGGTCCTTTTATTTGCAGGTTGAATTCTAATAGGCTTCTTCTTAGTAAGTTTTTGTATGGCGTGGTTTTCTTCTCTGCTAATATTATCAACTGGAGCCATACATCTTGGAAAACGTGGGGCTGTGACAGCCCTTAGTCACTGTAGCATGGCATTTCCCACCTTGGGATCAGTGCTTTATCTCCTCTCTTTCCTTCCCGGGCTGCCTTCAGTGCCAGGGAGACAGCTGATTCCTGTGTGCCCAAGGAAGGGAGCTCTGCCCACCTCCAAAAGCCTGCAGAGCTGCTCTGCTCGGTGGGCCTGGGCCCAGAGCAGCTTGAGGCAAAGGTCAGGAGCTGAAACATGGCTTGTTCTGTGAAAAGCTGCTCTCAAGAGAAGGAAAAGTTTCATTATTCTGCTGTTGAGGAAAGATGAGATTTCACTCCCTGCTGACTAGGTTTTCCTGAAAGTTGACAGCTTCATCACAATCTCCTCCATGCTTTGGAGCTGGTCCCCACCGTGGAACCTATTCTTGGCTCAGTTTCCCCCAGACACTGCGTGTTCCAAGAGATTCTTCAGGGATTGCTCTAATGGCCCCGCGGTTCGTTATGAGAGAGTTTTCAATAAAGAGCATTTCTTTGGCAAGTGAGAGAAAAGAATGAAATATCAGGCGAAAATAATCCTGTCTGAGTACATACTGTGGAAAACATTGTTAGGCAACGTGTCCTATGGAAAACTCACCTACCAGGTGCTGAAATACTCCCTCGGACGTGCAGCATGCTATGAGCCAGTCCTTTTCTCAGAGTTCTGTCAAAGCAGCATGACACCATCTGAAGGCAAAAAGCACTCACAGTTTCCCTTCAAGATCACCTGTGCTAACAGACGTTTGGGGCTTTTGGAGTCCTCACAGCATTTTAGGGTTGCAAGTGGGCTAGCCAAGTTAATTAGTTCCTTTGGACCACATCATTCATAAAGAAAAATGACACTGTTTTTCAAACAGCTGAGGTCTTGATTTATTTTTTTTTAAGTCCCTCAAATGTACAGACATGAATACATTTTTAATGAGTCTTCTGGCTTCACTGTAGTACTGCTATAATGTTCTTTGACAAATGACATGACCACCATACCCAGCTAATTGTTCTTAGCCAGCAAACATTGGAACCAACTGACATTAGCCACTAACTGGACAAAGTCTACAATGTCATTAATTACATAAATCTTCAAAATGTGTATGAAGAAAAGCAGTGAATCACAGTGCCATATATATTTATTGTCACTTAAGCGTAAATATCTTTGACCCTTAAACCTGCTCACAATAGACAGTCAGTTTAATGACCCTGAAAAATTGCTATGATATTTACAGAAATAATTGACAGACTTCCACAGTTTCTTTCCTTCCAGTTCATTTGTAATAGTGGCAAGGTGCCTGCTCAGGGGCCGCTCAGATCTCTATCCACAATATGAAATATAGTTGGTTTGCATAAGTAGCTTGCCAGAAAGGGAAAAAAAAGGTCTTTTTGATAATGCCTTATTGTGTGCCAACCCTGCCACATTGGTGCCACATGCTTCTTTTCAGAGGATTATACTAGTCCATATTTAGCTACAGAAAATAGCTTACATATTTCTTGTAAACAGCATATTTTCAAACCAGAAGTGTTATGTAAAGCTGGTTAGCACATAATAATAAGAATGGCAACTCCTAAATAGACAGCATGTGAATATTTACCCTCTACCCCAATTAAGAAACAAACAAGACCTGAGAAAACATAGGTGAAATAGATGAGCCTAATACACAGGATTAAAGCCTGTGTAACTGTAAAGTCCGTAACTATTCAACACCTTGTGGCTAACTTGCACCTTTGCTTGCCTGTAGTGTTGGTGCCCTGTCCAAATTGATTATCAGTCATGATAATTTATGCAGATCTGCCTCTCCCTTCACTGGGTACTTTCTTCAACCCTGTTTCTTATCTTACATGAAAAAAATGAACAATTAACAACACCTATACTCTTGAACGAGGTGCATGTGCATCTGTATGAGAAAAGAACCTTCTCTAATTAAAACCTTCCCAAAACAAAACTGCAATTACTCACAATCTGTTCTTGGAAAAAGGAAAAGGAATCCAGTTCTGCCTGTAGCACAAAGTCACCCAGCTTAATGCACTCCTGGGTGGCACTCAAATACTCTCTGATGAGAACAATTGCAGAACAGACAATAGAATTGAGGAGGTCTCTTCCACCTCCAGACAGAAGAAGCTGACCAGTTATGCTGACATAGAGATCAATGGAAGGCACTACCCTTGATCTCAAGTGTTATCTGCACTTTATGCAAATTATATGAATATATATTTCCATTTGGAACAAGTAAGTTCTCGAGACAGGGGAATGACTATCTGAATGGAAGAGTGACTTACACTTATATTTACATAAAAATCCAAACTTGCTATCTAAAAGGCAGAGCATTTGCAACTGGGTTTTGAGAGGAGTCCCATCTACTTTCATGCAGTATGAATTTTGGCTGAGTTCAGGAAAAAATTGTTGCATTGAAGTATATAGTAAATTCATGTTGGTAACATGGAAGAATTACCAGAGGCTTCCAAACAGGAAGGAAGTAGTTAGTCCCCAGATAGCTCCCTGTTTAACCAATCCTTCCAACATCACTATAATGATACAATTTCCTTTATATCCTTACAGCTGTAAGAAGATAAAGTATTTATTTCCTGAAGAGTCATCTAAATGCTGACTACTGCCTTACATCTTTAGACCTTCTTGTTCTTTCTCTGGCAGATTCCCAGAATATCCTGTACAGTATCTTGCAAAACATCATCTGGTCCAAAACAAAGTTTAGTTGTCATCTCTTCTCCAGAGCTCAGTGAACCATTTGTCTGGAATAGATTTCTCCCTAAGACCCGAGTCCTGTGCGAGTTAAGAATCGAGCCTATGAAAGGCGACACTATTTTTAGATCTTACAAACTCCAATTACACAATTTCAAAAGTATTGGCCTTATCAGCTGCTCTTTAATGGAAGCAGCACTTATACAATTATGTCAGCCTTCTCCTAAAAGCTTGCAATCTATACAGCGAGGCAAAAAAACCCCAACCCTCAAGTGCTTGCTTTTCATTTTCATCCAACGTTCTTATTTCAGTAAAACTGCCTTGTACACTAAATGGCAACAATTACCACATGCCATTGAAATGCCAGGCTGTAGCCATTGCTTTTTTTCAGCTGGCATTAAAATTTTAGCACAGGTAGCTGAACAAAACACAGGTTTGCAACTGTCACAACAGGTGCACTGTATGCAGTGGTCAATTAAACTAATGAAGATTAGTAAAGTAAGTGCAAAATTGTACAATGCTGTCAGGCTAGTAAAATTTCTTCAAAAATATAGCACTTATAGTGCTGTTGGCCTATTGACTGGTGTGAGATAATAACTACTTTTCAGGAAAGCACTTCTCACAAGTCCCAGCTTTTGGTGAGATAAATGATAAACATCTGGATTCAGAAGCAAGTCTTTACTCCCACAGCATCTGGAACATTATTGCAGGGACTCCAGAAAACAGAGAAAGGGCTGTTGGCTTTTCGTTGGCTTTTCCCCACCCAGCCAGGCACATGCTAGGCACAGATGAAAGCAAGTCATATCAAAATAATGCACATTTGCTCTGCTTAGAGCTAAGTAGGAAACCCAAAAGACATATCCCCAACATAGAAGATAGCAATCATATTGTAAATCTTCTATCAATACTTTCTACTGCAAATAATCTTGCTATGGGTATATTTACTAGAGTGCTATTTTCTTGTAAAAAACACACATATTTCTCCTTAGAGCTGTAATGATATTTCTAAATGTGAGATGAGTTAAATTCTCTTAGCTTGTCCTAAACTTTGCTTAGAAGGAAGGGGCTGCATTTGCTTAGTCAGTCTGCTTCTCCTGTTCCCCCTTCTCTGATTACTGGACCCTCTGATATGGTCACTCTAAGTGGTAGTCCCTCATTATTCTGGTAATTATCCTGATGCATGCAGGGGAAAGAGCAGACAGAGGCAGCACATATCAGTGAGAGACAGGCCTTTTACTAGGGATCAGGTGGCTGCAGGGGATCCATTCCAGACCAGTAACCCCCATGACACCCAGCTGACTCCAGCACAGCCAGCAGGTTGTGGGACACCCTCACCTTAAGCTCTCCCTGCTCTTTTGGAGCAACCACATCAAGCCAGGAAAAGAGCTGAGGTAACCTGGACGTGTCTTTCCTTATAACTGCAGGGATTCAGTCTGAGCCTGCAGTCACAGTTGAGTGTGGGACAGGGTGTAGAAAGCCAAACCTCTCGAATCAGGAGACCTTCAAAAGCTCACAACACTCTCACTCCATTGGAGCCCAGCACTGAACCAGCATGTGACTCATCTCTGCAGTCACCCAGCTTCCAAGTGCTGGCTCCTCTGTTTTCCCAGCCTTCCCAGAGCACCAGGCATGAGGCAGCTCTGGGCTGCTCTGTCAAAGTGCCACCACCTGTTCTGTGCTGTCCAACCACACAGCTGGGAACAGGTTAGTCACTGCATTTCAGAGCCCTCCTTCTGCTATGAACACAGTAATGGCAATTCACCAGAGAAGGTATCTGATATTATTATAAAAAAAAAAAAAAAAAAAGACAAATGCTTCTTGAAACTGCCATTAAAATTGTGCCCTGCATTAACTTAGCAGCATGATCTGTTATTTTCTTTGTATAATATGGATGTACTTGTATAGAAGCACACAGTCCAGATTTCAGAGGAAAAGCTGACATGAGTTAATATCCTAATTTTCGATCTATCACTCATGGAGCAGAAACCTGTGCCCTAAAATCACCTTCCACCATCCAGGAGAGCAATAGCAAATTAGCTGATTAGCATAAATGTACAACAGCGTTGTCTCTTAAGAGCTATTATACTTTTCAAATGTAGTTGTTTCTGTTATTAAATTTATGAATTCTCCTAATTTTTTTCATATCTAAATCTTGGCACCTCTATCACACATGCTATGATTCCCAGTAGGTAGAAAAGCCCTGAGCAAATATGAAATGAACTCTAAAAAAAATATGAATCCAGGGAAAAAATATAGCAACCCAAAAATGCAATTAGTGTCAGTAACAGTCTCAAATAAACTTTGTATTAAGAAATTTACAGACTTTAATCCAGTGAGATTTTGTTATGCCTTGATACAAACCACATAAAGCAAATAATAAATTAGTCTCTTCAATCTTTCAGTTCTAAAATAAAATAGTGCCTCACTTCTGGTATAGAATAGCTAAAAATAAAGTATATTTATGTTCATAAGTCTTTACTCTCTCTGAAATATATCTAATAAATAATAGGGCTATTATCACTGAAATCCAAATGTGCCAATCAGTTGAATTCAAGGGATCCTTTCCCATGAAAAGGCAAAGCCCTGGCACAAGTCGTTTCATGGACTTAAATAGAATCGCTTGAAAAAGTGAGAATCTCCCAACTGGGCCAGAGCTTTCTGAGCACTACATTGTAAATTATAAAAAGATTTACTGTACTGTATCTGTGCCATTAGGCATAGTTCAGCTGTTGAAAATTGTACTGTTGGTAACTCTTTCATCATCCAGTGAGAATGTATCTAAGATAATGAAATCGTACATTACCCTTTGAGATTTACAAATCTGACACCACATGCAATGTCTGCTCTCCCCTCTTTAAATTAATATATAGGGAGATGTCTCTTTGTATGCTGAACATCTTTTCTCTCAGCTCTCCGTAATTTTAGAGGTCATTTAATGAACAGAATAGTGATTTGATAGAATCCTCCTCCCATTGTAGCTAATCTAATAAGTATCTAACATTTTAGGTAGTACTGTGCTATCTGTATTACTGCTCAATGAGGCTGCCACTTATCCCGAAGACAAAAACCAGACTGGCAGGGAGGCAGCAGTTTGGCTGAACTTCACACACCCGCCTGGTGGAGAATTTCAATCACTCTTCATATCTGTACTGAGCTCATTCATTCAGGAGAAATAGCCTGGGTTTGGCAACTGGTTTTGGGAGTACATATTTCTCTGATGTTCTAAGGAGTACTAATTTGTGCCTTGTAAATTATACAAAGTACCTATCAAGCAGTAAATAGGTAAATGGAAGAGGTCAGCAGCCTTTAAATGAATCTACTGATAAAGATTTCTCCTCTGATATTTTAATTGCTCCCCTTGGATACATTCAAAAGGCATGATTTTTTATTTTTTTTTAATAATGGTAAAAATATAGACCCTGTTTAACTGCCTCTGCTTAATCAACCAAATGAAGTTCAAATTTTATTTTATTCTCCTGGAATGCTCCTTGCACTTCTGCCCTTCAGTACTAAATTATTTCTTCTCTCTCTCTCCTCTTCTTACCCCTTCAGATCCATCAGGCTGTAGGTTTTTTCCCTGGTCTTTTCCCATCTTCCATGACCATCACTCCATCATCTTTCAGCTTGCAGAACAGTATTTTTATTGGGATTCTAACTCTAGTCTTAATAACTTCCTGGTTATTCACATTACCTGTATATGAAGCCCCATTAGTGGTATGTTTTGCCCAGCAGACTAATGCTGCCTCATTCCCACTCTTTACAGAACCCTTTGTTAAGGCTTGATCTTGTTAACAGAGGAAAGCAGCATTTTATTATTTTTTAATGACAGGGGAATGGAAGGAACAGGTAGCATCTGTGTCCTGCTGCACAGCTCTCTAAATCCACTGGTACAGTTTATAACACAGGATTGGAGGCTTTCAGCCAATGGTTCATATCACAGCTCATGGACCTGGGATTTCATAAGAAGTTTTGAGGAAGATACAGATTTTTTTCTTGGAAGACTTTTACAGCCACCCCATGTAGGGATCAGTCCTAGGATGGAGTGAATTTGATTTAGTCTCAGCCATTGTCCAATTTAAACACCTTACTGAGCCCCAGACAAAGACCCTGAACTTCACAGGTCACTTCACTGCTGCTACAGAGAGCAGCGACTGAACCCCTTTCCCTGGAAACCTCAAAGACATTTGTCTTCAGATTTCTGAGTTCCTGAATTTTTAAGAGGCTGCTGGCCCAGTAAGGACAAGGAGTTCTGTCCTTCAACCTGTTTTATATAGACGCAGCTTTCTTTTCAGTAGGTTACAAATTAAATTCCCCAACACACACAGACTATTCAGTAATCCACCACAGCTTTTTAATCATAACTCACAGTATGTGAAGTAGTTCTCCACAGGAATGAAGGATTTTCAGAAAACAAAGTACAGATACAGTTTATTCTGTCTTTGAGCAAAGGCTGGGTATGATGGACTCTTGAAGGCCTTTTTATGATATGTTTAAATATTTACTCATTTTTCACCAAGTATATTTTGCAAATACGGGACTTCAAAGACCAAGGTTTTCCAGTAGTAAAAATATTCATTAGGCAGCTTCTTTTCAACTGGAAGATGTTACCCAATTATCACACTCCTCGGGACATCTAACCAGAGGTTTGAAGCCTGTAATAAAGATAATCTGCAAGACAAACCCTCACACATTCCCCACTCACTGGAGATGACTTCTGCTGTGAGACACTTCTATTTCTTTTGATATGAAACTTCCCTGGGAGTCCAAATAACAGGTATGGCTCCTTGCGTGCTGATTGTCTGCCTCAGTTCACTGCAACCTGGGGGAGAGACGAGCACAACAAAATTGCTTACAACAAACGGCTCGTAAAAGAGTCTGCAGAACCTCCCTTTCATTTCTCACCCACCTCCCCACATCCTCCTCTCCAAGATGTAAGTGCAGCCCCCAGATTACAGGTAAGGAGGCCAGGGAAAGTTTAACAAAATGCAGGATGTTGAATCTCTGGATTTCTCAATTGTTGGCTTGAATGCAGGCAGCTGAGAGCTCCAACTCCAAATCCACCCACAGAGCCATGATCAGTGCACTAATTGAAAGGGAACATGGAGATGACCTGCTTTAGGTAGAAAGCTGAATTAGTAGCAGAAGACAAGAGATAAAGCACAGCTTCAGGAAACGCCCGCTGGTGGCAACTGGCCTCCCTGTGACTGGTGCCCAAGTTGAGTTCCACCCCCTTCAAAGAATGTAATATAAAATTGAGAATTTAAATCAGTGCCACAATTAGAGAGGGGGGAAGGAAAGCTTTGTATTATCCAGACTAGACTGCTATAATTTAGTCAAATCAAAGCATTCCAGATGGTTTGGTATCAAGAGGAGGTCTGCTGGTTTGTTTAAAGAAGGGAATGAATGCTCAGCATTTATTATTTACTTTGTACATTATTTACACCAATATGCACAAATTGTTTCATGAAAATCTTATACCTGCTGGAGATTATTTTGCCTGGGATAGTTAAAAAATAAAGTTAGGCCCAAATGACTTTTGCTTTTATTAACCTTAAAACACAAATGGTCTAAAACATTCTATATTTGCCTTAAGATAATACTGTGTAAAGACTATTTTAAATGATATAGTCACTCTTTTTGGGGGACCTCCTGATGGCTCCTGGCGTGTACGAGGCCAGTTAGTTTTTGTTTGTGCAATTAGTCATGTTACTTAGCAATACAAAAAGTGCTTCTTAGACTAAACTCTAGGGAATAAAATATGCAGAATTCATGAGATACAAAACACATAAAAATTCATTTCCTGAGCAGAAGCTCTACAACATTGTGTAGCAAAAACTATTACTTTTTTCATTGTGTTTGTAATAAAGAACCCAAGCAACCATGCCCTTCAGGGCTGGGCTCCTCACCATTTCACTTGAACTCAGCCTCAGCGCTCAGCCATGGCATGTGAAGTTAATTACTCTGGGCATTGGGGCTCTGAACAGAAGAATGACCCTATTTGCAGCTCCGTGTACTCCAGGCCACGCTACAGTGAATTCTTTCAGGACATACACAGCGCACTCAGTGTCTCTGAATGGAGCAATAATTCCAGCACTCCAGAGGAGAGCTCAGCTGTCATCTCATTTGCACAGGGACACTTGTCTTCCCAGGTAACCATTTAGTGGGGGCTGACACCAGTCCACGCTCAGTCACTGTCCTGCTCCTAGTTCAGAAAATCCAAAGGTTACGGCTTTCAGCAAACAGCGTGCAAGGGGCAGGCTGGAAATAATTCCTGAGCCTGGATCTTATGATCCTGAGGCCTTTCTAGCAGCTTGCCTGGTAAGGGTGTCAGGATTATGTAGATTCTAAACTCTGCAGTTGTTAATGGCTCCTTATCTAGAGAACTGTCTGCAGGAGACCTGGTTCACATCCTATGGCAAGATGGGTGACTCACTAAGGAGAGTCGTATTTGGACAGAAACTGCATAGCTGGGGAAGAAAAGCTAAGTAGTTTAACTAAAAAGCCCATTAGCCATGATAGGTTGCCAAATACCTGCCTACTCACAGTTACTGTTGGGGTGAGAAGTTCCAGTAGCTTTGAAGGATACACAAAAAAAATGCACTGACTCTCTAGAGTTAAAGAGGAAACATCCTACATGTGCTGAGGTTGTTGGTTTTATCTGACATAACCAAAAAATACGTCAGATGGTGTGATGGATGTCTGGTCAACACTAATATTACTCTGGAATGGGAATAAAATAAGTGAGGAAAGATCTGTGCCTTGTAAAAATCAGTTTTATAACTGACAGAGAGAATACAGACATTTCATTTCTTTAGCAGAATTCTTCCCATATTATTTATTAACATCATGATAAACCTTCAACTTGAAGTGCAGTCGTTGTCACCCAGCATTTGGAACAGTAGTTGTAGGAAAATGAGGGAGAAGGTGGGAGCTGGGCAGTTATTTGGGGGGATATTCTTTAATTTTATACCAATGAAAGGAAATACTTTTGCAGATTCTTTTTCTTCAACCCTTCTTGGCTCCTTTTTTATTATTATTTCCTGATGTTGGCTCATTACTTGATTTATTCATTCATTTAAGTCTAACCTAGAAATAGGTTACTTTGCAGCTTCTAATTTTAATTCATCAGATACAAACTTTGCATAATCTTGTAGAGAGAACAGAGCACAGAGAGGAAATTTGCTTTTGAATATTGCCTTAATTCTACATAGGAAAGGAAAATAAATTACAGATTCAGTTTCTAACTGATAAAGTCTAGACTGTTCATCTAGGTAAATTTAAGCACGGTTACCATTTACTAAAATTCATTTGCCAAGAATCATACACAGACCTTTGCTAATATGATACCCAGCTCTAACAGAAGCAGTGGGATTTGACCGGGTCTAGATAAAAACATACTCCATCTCTTACTGATACATATGTATGTGCTGGGATGGGCTGCATTCAGAGATTAATTAGGTGAATATGAAGGAAATAAGTGTTCTAGCCTTTGGAAAATGTTCCTGCTTTTGTACTGCCCATATCAAGGATTCTCTCTTACTTCCACAGATCGACCTTGATATGCTCATTCAGATACCATCTGCTTGATAGCTGAAGCAAGTAGATTGTTTTGTTGCAATTAAAGGACACTTCTAGTTAATGCAATAATATCACTGTTTATTTCTGTTAGAATTTTTCTGGCTACATGAAGCTGCAATATTTTATTTTTTTAGAGAATTCTGATCTTAGAGAACAGGAAAGTCTTAGACTTGGAGTCATATTCTTTACAGCAAAAATATTGCCTGAAAATTTCTGAATTCTAAAAAATCATCTCCCAGATCTGAAGTATCAGCAGGGACAGAATTGTCCTCTTTCATTTGTTCTTTTATCTTCAAGCTCTGAGCCAGTTTTATTTCCCAGCACAAAATCTGAAACTTCAAAACAGGCAGCCATGAAGGTGACACTTTAAGAACACTAAGTGCAGAACTTTAATGTGCAGAAATTCCATGTGACCAAGACAGAAAAGGAAACACTGAGTTTTTCCTGACATACTGTGAAGTCACTAGCAGGTTTATAAGGGGATAATTTGCCTATTGAGACACATGTACTTCCATAAATTATGACTCTGTTGTAATATTAAAAGTACTGAAGTATACAGTGGGAGTTTTGATCCCACTATTTTTTTTTCTCCAAAGTATGAAACTCCTGTAATTTCTTTTCTGCTTTACTAAGGAACTGTTCAAACAATCCAGATTACAAAGTTTCAAATTAATCTCTTTAAATTTATATCCTGCTTAGTTATTATTTTTTACTGTCAGTGCTGACCTCAGTAAGTACACTCTCCAGATAAACAGTGCTCTCTTTAAGATATATTCTTTCTGATTATTTAGTAGTTGTTACAGTCAGTGACTTGGTGGTATGATCATGTATTTCTTCTTTCACCTGGATAGCTTAAAGGCAGCAAACAGAGGCTAGAGGGTTGCAATTTACAGCATATGATACTTCTAGGAGAGTTTTTAAGATTAATATTGATTTGTAAATGCACTCCTGAAAGTTTTGTATCTTTGTACATTTCCAAAACTGCCAGGCAGTCATCTGAATAGTCGTCAATAATATTGAACTATTTATTCTATATGACCATTTCTAGCTTTCCCTATTTCTGTTAAAAATTGACCTTTATTTTTCATGTGTTTCTAACCATCCTAGTTTACTTGGAAGGAGCCAGGATTTTTTCTTATTAAATCAAATAAGATCGCATAAATAATTATCGTAGTCTGTCAAGCGTAAACCACATTACTCATTAATTAATATTAATATTTTAGCCATTCCAAAGCTTTTTAATGCTCCAATTAAGATATGTAATCACTTGGTGGGTTTAGAATGTGTTTAGGATATTTAAATTAATGAATTTGCTGTGTCACTTGCCAGCAAATTTTCAGGGAAAAGTCATCTCATGGGATCTAATTACAAAGAAAGTCATTCTAAGTACATTGAGATGAAGGGTTTGCAAACTGATCAATAACTTCCAGAATTAAATTCGGGTTATGTCACACTTTGTGTGACAAGCTCACTGGA
Organism: Ceyx melanurus; assembly: GCA_024611195.1. Taxonomy (NCBI): domain Eukaryota; kingdom Metazoa; phylum Chordata; class Aves; order Coraciiformes; family Alcedinidae; genus Ceyx; species Ceyx melanurus. The sequence goes on from JANHGL010008786.1 coordinate 94,779, forward strand.
TCTTGAACTCCGCAGTTTTCAACCAACATTGAAAGGTTAACTTCAAACAAAACACACTTTCAGGCCTCCAAGATTATAGGAACAAAATCAAATGCCATCTCCCCATAATCTCACAAAGCAGCGACTGAATCCAAATAAAAGGCAAATGTTCTGACTGAAGAAGCATCTGACTTTTGTGTTCGGCAGCAGCGCAGCAATTGCCGATGGAAAGAGAGATCCTTTGCAGTTCTCCTTCTCTGAAACAGCACTAGTTGAGCTTCAGAAAACCAGAACCTGCTTCATATTTTGAAATTTCCCATTTTCTTCTAAAAGCAAAGCAGATTCTTACAAAGGAAGTGTAGAGAAAGAAGGAACTCACATAGTAGAGCCCCTAGGGCTCTGAAACAGAGGTGTGGAGGTACTTCCAGAGCAGCATCCTGATGTCAGTGTCCTGTTCACAATATGCTGTGCACTGTTTACCCTCCTGAACTACTTTCTCCCTTCTCATCTCATTAACTTTGCTAATGAAAGGCAAAGAATGACTATTTCCATGAGAAATTTCCATTTTAATAAACCATCATACCAAGCAACTGTGACTTCCTGTGTACACAAGAAGTTTGTCAAAAGATAAAGAGATCCTCTCTAATACATTTAAAACTGTGTGTTAATCTTAATGGCTCTGCTCTCCAGCCCAGTCAGAACCCCAGACATGTGGGACTGATTCCCAGGAGAGTGGTAGAGACTCACCCTTGGGTCAGATCAGCAGAACTTTTTCCCTTAGTTTCAATATTTTAATATCTACACAAAGTATAAATATAGGAGCATTAACAGTTGTCTAATGACAAGTCTTTATTGAAGCATACAAAATCTATTGCTGATTCATGCAATGTGCTATTTCTGCCAGGAATGAGAATGATGTGTTGATTTCCATTGAACTATTCTTACTTGCACCAGCTGCAGATCAGGTTCAGGATATGTAAAAGTGGCATTATTAGGCATACTGTTTACATGTGACATAGTTTTATTGCTGCTCATCACTGATGCATATATCTTTCACTTCTCTACTGCCATGGTATTTAAAAAGATGAAAAATTTAAATAAGTAGCCATTTTACTGCTGTGCTAGTCCTCTTTTTCTTTCTTTTTTAAGAGAATATGGAGAAATACCCTTTTTTCTTCAATGTTTTTCAACTCTACTATATGCAGAGCATCAAGTAATATTACAGAAATGATAGTCAAAAGGACACAGAAATAAAGTCACTACATGTCAATAGGTTGGTCTGTTTTTATAAGAAAAACTAGTGTACATCACAAAAAAAAAAAAAGTTAAACAAAACAAAACAAAACAAAACGATCCTGTTGACAAGTGACTGCAGAAAATAACTTGTAGGAAGGTTTTAAGCCCTGAGGGTTTATTTGTACCTGCTGGGTTAGAGATGGTCAAAGAGCAGAAATAATGATCAGACAGACAAATCCACAATCACAAATAAGCCTGTGCCATTGCTCCTGGCTACTGTTCATTATTTAAAACACTGCTACTTTGAAGGGAAGCAAAATGCTCAAGACCTGCTCTTTGTGTAGAGGTAACGGAAGGCTCCGTTTAAAGATCCAGCATCCTGAGAGATCTTTGAAGGTAAAAGGCAGTCATCCAGAAACAGCCCTTGTTACAGGTATTTCAAAACAGGATGTAATTTATTTGAAGTAAATCAAAAGAATTCAAAAATCTGCAGGTCTCTCTCTATCCGTAGCAGCCCGTAAGGGGTTGGAGGTATCCCTGCCACTTTGGTGCCATTTACTGAACCTAACCATTCCATTTCACTCCTGGTATGATTCACATGCTCAGTGTGCCAGGTTGGTTCAGAGGATGGAGATGGGCTAGTAAATGTTGCACAGGGGTAGGATGGAGGGGCATCCCACAGGCACATCTCTAACTAGCCTGCTCTCAGGGATTAAATAGTTTTTATAGCATCATTGAGCTGCTAGTCACCTATTTTCCACCATGAAAAACTGCACAGGGAGGTATTAGATTTGTTTAATCTTTTTGTTCTGGCTGCTCTGTATTTACATTCATTCAACACGCTTGCTTGAAGAACAACAAAACGCCCAAGTACAAGAAGGCAGCTTGATTCAAGGAGACAGGGCTACCACAGTTGCTACCTTCTTTTTCTTGTTCCTTTCAACTTTTGAACAACCACATTGTAACCCAACAGTTTATCAGCCTGACACTTCTCGTTGTGTTACTGCCTGATGTGATGTGGCACAGCCTATCAGGTGCTCGAGAGGCAAGTTCTGCTTCTCTGTTTTGACAGCAGCCACTCAGCCCCAGCACAGGTTGCTTTTAGTCTCTTTGTTTTGCTTGGTTGGTATCACACTAACACTTATTTGAGTGGTTAATAAGCCAAGCAGAGCCAAAGTCACAAGCTTACATTGACACTTCCAGTACACGCTGTTCCCTTTCAATGCTCCATGACTACAGTGGTGTCTCTGTGGTTTATCTAGACCCTTCATTTTAAAGAATAACAGAAAAGCCATACATTTATGTGGGGTTTTTTTCCAATTCCATATCATGCTTAATAATGCATGCCAATTACACTGTCACCTCCAGGCAAGTGCATACACAGAATTCAGCTTAGCAAAAACAGGAGGTCTGCGACTCCCACAAGAACATGCCTTTCCAATTTCTTTGTTCAGCATAAATCACCAGCAGAACACTTCTACCCCAGACTTCTCACTGGGATGCCCCACAACATTACAATGGTTTTATTACACTCAACCACCTGCACTTTTCCTATATGTCTATTTAAAACTCCTCTCCTGAATTTACAGACACAAAAACTTGTGTGGTTGAAGAGATGTCTCTCCCCTCTCCTGTTGTTTGCAGATTTCCATTTTAACTGAATAAAAGCAAGTCTGTGTAGTTTGAAGTCCGTAGGAATTCTCTCAACTGCAGAGAAAGGAGCTCATATTGCTGAGGTGACAGATAAAACCAATATTCAGGAGATAAAATGCCCGCAGAACGTCAAATGGTTCAGTTTGTTGCGTTATTTTTATTATTTTCAGCTAGGAATGGTGTTGCACAAATCAAATCTACCTAGTATTTTTAATTGTAGTTCATATCTGGTCCCAGTCTTGTGTGAATGGCAGTGAAATTATCCCACGGTTTAAAGGTTTCTTTGTAGAGGATTAAAAAAAAATCAAATAATATTTTTCCCATTAAAAAAAATAGGTATTTAAACAATTTTGACCTTCTTGTTAATTACGTTTAACGGTGCCCATTTTCATCCTTAGACAACCCCATACTTAAAGATCAGCTTTGCACAAGGGCAGTGGCAATTCTGAGCCACTGTTTGAAGCCCCCTGAAAATGGGTGGTTTGAAAACGTTACTTGCCTCCAGGGTGGCTGCCACAGCTCCCTTCCCACCTAGTGCTTATGCTAAAGAATTAACCCTATGATCATACCCGAGTGGCTTCTGCCCGGCTGCAGCTGAGTTACGGGAACAAAGAGGGCTGGATTTTTAACATTTTGTAAGGGATTTTAGTGGGTCAAATGCAGGGAGGGGGGGACTGATAGAATGGAATAGATCAGTTGTGTAAATAAGAGAGCACAGCAGGTTACTTGTTTCCGAATTTAATTGCCTCTCTCTGGGAAAGAAGCAATGTTTGCAGTGGAGGCATTTTTGCTAAAATCACTTCCCATCCATCAATCTTTTCCTCAGTAATATGGGGAGTTTGTTTTTATGAGCTCTGAAATCTATTTTATTGTTGTAAAATGTAGGAACAGGGATTACTTACGGTCTGTTTTCATTTGATTTGCTGTGCAGCATTGGTTTGTAAAGAAGCAAACCCTTTAGCTTTTCTTTGCCTGCTGATTGCCTCACTTAACCCAAGTCACAGGGACAAAGTGCAGTGGCAAAAGGGAATGTGTGCAGGCCTGAGGATCCGGGCACTGCTCTGCAGTTGCACGATCCCCTCCTTTCCCACAGCCCTTCTCTCACTTGGCCACTTCACTTTGCTGTCCTTGTGAAGCAGGATGGAGAAGGCGCTGCCCACTCATCTCCCCACTACTCTGCCACTCCTCCCACAGAGCACAGAGAGCAGCCCAGAACAAGAAGGATTCTTCCTTTCTCTTACTTCTCCTTCTGCCATCTAGTTGTTGGACTAGCAAGAATGAATCAAGGATGAGTACAACTGGGGTAACTGGAATCAGGTTATTAGTGAGCATTTGGCAAACTGACGAGGTACATGGAATGGAAGCAGAAGCAGCTCCATACAACTAGTTTAATTGACTTCTGGGGCCAGATGTGGCCCTACTGCAATCTCATTGACTCCTGTGATGTCACCCCAGAGCAAATATGGTCTGTGAAGAGATTAGTTCTCTAGGAGAAAATTACCCCTTCTCCACAACCCCTGTTTTGCTTTCTGGAACACTCTATGTCTTGAGAGCATGGAACAGGGTGTCAAACAAAAGGAAAAAGAGCAATTACCAGTCAAGGTGGATATAATTAGGCCTAAATCAATGTGATAGAAATTAAGTGCCTCATTTTTATAACATAGGAAACTGTGCAAGACGTAAACAAATTAGAGATTTTTTTAACATTCATAGAGGCTCCTTGGAAAATAAACAAACAGCGAGCACTAGGAAGGTTTATGTCACAGCACTAATTAAAATCTCAGCCAAGAAAGAGAAAAATACCTTGGATTTAACAAGAGCAATAAAAACATTTTTAAAAGAACATATGGACAAGCCTTCTGACAAAATACTTAGATTATTACAGGGGAAAAAAAAAAAAAAAAGGAGGGAATAAATAAGTGTGTGCAGAAGAAGGAAACTATGTCCTAAATGAGAATTTAGAATTGAGGAAAAAAGTTGCCAGGACAGTTTTAGCAAATGCAAGAACAGAGGATCCCTTTAAGCATTTGACCATCTCCTAGTCACGGGCTTGGAAACATTCTCATGGCTCCAGTACAGACCATTAATGGGACAGTTTCTCTACCTTTACTAACTGCATCTGGAGCTGTCAGGCTGTGACTTCTCTAGGGGACAGAGAAGGAAAAAACATGGTAAATCTCAGTAGAGTTAAAACAGCAGAAGCCTTCAACATACATCTGTTAGCTAAACTGAACAAGGGAGGTGCAGGCAAACATTCCTTTCTCCAGCTGTGCAGGAGAGGGGCAGCTCTCCAGCAGGACAGTCACAATCACTCTGCTCACTCTGGGGTGTGAGGCCTGTCAGCCTCTCCCACCATCACAGCTGACTGCAAAGATGAACTGGAAGAGCTGAGGTGGGATAGAAGAGGTTAAACCCTCACCCTTTGAAACCCAAATTCCCCACAGTTTTTATGAGGCTAATTCTAAGCCAAGCCTTTACCACTGAAAAGAAGTGACACAAAGAAACACTTCCCTTTTGATAGTCATGAAATTCATTAACAGGCATGATTTTATTAATTAACAGCATTTGTTATTTGAATTGATTTGCTGAACGTCTTTAAAGCTTTTTATTTCACATTGGTTGAAGCTCAGCCACTGGCCTAAGTTGTGTCATTGTGAGGGTCCAGATGAGTCAGACAGTATTATCTTTGCTTGGACGACCATGTGAGAAATTATTTCCTTTTATTCACAAGCACCAAGTTTAGAGTGAATTCCTCAACAGTTTTTACTTTTTGTGAACTGCAAAATCAGTTTGGTGACTGTTCCTGTACAGTGGCCATGAAAAAGTCATGTCTTTATCATCAGGGAAGACAGGGGAACACAGATTAAGGCAGTGATGTCCTGATGAGTCAGTAAGTGCCAGCCCATGCTGCAGAACTTTCCAGCTCTCAGGTTCAGACCCTGGAAACACTGAAGTTTTCCAGGCTTCAAACTCAGCCATGGGGATAAGGCTGCAATGCTGTTCTCTGGCTACCACTGCCAGAGCTTCTAGGCTCCTTTGGATATAGACCAAGGTCAACATAACCTTTTTAGTCCTTTAATCCTAATTAACTACACTTTTTTTTATAGATTCATAGGATAATTAGGTTGTTCAGGGAGTCATAGGTACCGTTTGTATCCACCCTCATCATTCAAAGCATGGCCAATATCATACAATACATTGTTTGCATGAGTAATGTCTATTTTAGGCTTCATTTGTAAGGACTGTAACTATTACCAGTTTTATAAAACTGGAAAGATAAGTAGGTTGTAGTAAAATTTGAGGAAGAAGAAATGCGAAAGAGTAATGAAGGCAATTAACAGGAAGAGAGGGTTTGCAAGGAAGCTGTTAAAAGTTCTTGTTTCTCCTGAAATACTTGCTTCTTAATGAAAACTTGAAGGTATTCCAAAGTGTTCTGAAGTCTGGTTCTGCATTTCCCTTTGGAGGAGACCTTACCAAACTGCTATAATGTAACCACTAAAAATTCCACATCAGGAAGAGGCCAGGGGCAAAGTTGCCCTGATTTTTACACTTGTCCCAGCACTATGTTTTATTACTGCATCCCCTCAGGTCCCTTGGCTGCAACAGATCTCAAAGTCGACTTTCCAGGTCTATTTTTACAATAATTCAAGCTGGTTTAATGCTTTTTTTTTTTTTTTTTTTTACATTTTCCATCTGTAGCAGGTTTATTGTATGAGGCCAATTATATGTGAAAATATAAAGAGGTTTGAGTTAATGGTAAACATGTTAATGGGCCACATGTACACATGAGAAGTGTAAGCTTGATGTTATTCCTTCCATTTGTCCTATGCAGCTGAATATACAGGTTTTTTCAGCTGGTTGGGAAATAATGTTGGTACTATTTACTGCATTCCCATGTCTCAGTTTTACTTGAAATAGATGTAAACAATAAATAAAATTATTCCTAAGGTTACTCCTTTTAAAAGTGGCTGTTATAATCAGAAAAAGTGATGCTATAAAAATGATATCTCAGTGTTTCACATTTATTCTCCCTTAGTGACTTCTTTATCAAATGTGCTCATTTTGCAAGTCAAAACAAGATTCTTCTCACTGCCAATAGTGCAGCTCCACATGTTCCTTGGAAAGCAGACAATATTCTTCTCCTCTCTTTTTCAGTGATAAAGATTTCAGAATGAAAAACATACCCACCCATCTGGATGACGGTGCAGGGGGTACAAGAGAAGGCTTTGGGATTCTGCTTTGCAGTGCAGGTAGCAGGGGCTTGTTTCAAGTGAAAAGTATGAAAACAACACAGAACCTGAGGCAGGTGCTTGGGCTGCCCTTCTGTGATTGTCTTTCCAATGGCAGTGCCTTGACTCCAGCAGCAGCCCTTGAGGTATGGGAAGGACAGGCATTAATGGAGCAGTGGTCTTGAATAACACAGCAATGTTTAAAATAACTGAAGTCAGTTTCTTATTAGCCACCACCATCCCTAGCGAGCTGCCTGAGAGCTCCAGTCTGGATCTGGGTCAGAGGAATGTCTCCTTCCCTCCAGGCACTGGGAAAGAAGTACAGAGAAAAAGTAAATACTGCTAGAAAGGGACCACAGCAAGTTTTGCAGTCAGGAGTCAGGTCTTTTGGCCACCCACCACCCTCATAACACTGGGAAAAAACAGGAAAAAAAATAGTCAGACCCTGAGGACTCTACTTAGCCCTGAGTTGTACAAGTGCAGAAGTAGTCAAGGCTGTGTTTTAATTCTGTGTGCTGTCTGGCTTCCATGTTTTCTTGGGTATGTTTGGTGTATGTAAGAACCAAGTGAATCCATAACCAAGGCTATATATTCCTTTCCACCTTGAATTGTTCTCTACCTTCTTCAAAGCAGGCCTATGTTTTTGCTATTTGTTGTTGGTCCTCTAAGGTGAGCTCTGAGTACTGCATTACTGTACCTGAAAAATGCATGGCTGTTCTGGCAGCTATAGCACACACAGAATGGCTGCTGGAACAGAGGCAGAATTAAGGCTGCTGTTAAAATGCTGCTTTGCCTCCCTTTACAGTATGTTAGGTGGGGTTTCTTTATTATTTTAAGGTTGCATATTTGAAAAATATTTTATGGTAGTAGCTGTGTCTCGATAAGAAATTGTGTCTTCCTGTTCTACATGGGCAGGACCAGAACTGACTGCTTGGATGAACCTGAAGATTTCTGTTAAAACAGTGAAGGGGGTAAAAAAAAAAAAAAGAAAAAAGATTAATGTAGCAGTCTTTGCTTTGGGAGTGATTTGAAAATTTGGAAGAGTTACACATGGATGACATTTCATTTAAAAATCTTTTCATTGCTCTAAACTGCTTCCTTTGGCTCACTTTTAGTCTTTGAAAAAGCATTCTTTCTGCTACCTGTTAGCAATCTAACCTATTGTTTGTTAAGCAGCCAGGACCAATTTACAAACACGTTGCTTAAACAGTCATTAAACAGAATAAATTAATGGCACATTATGTGCTGCTTCTGGTAATCCACTTAAGACAACAGCAATACATATCTAATAAATATTCTCAAGTTTTCAGCGAGCTGTCATTGGAGTAGCTGCTATATTGATCATTCCCTTTTCTTCTGTACTCGAGGGCTACATTTATATGGCTCTGATGTCTACCAGAAGAACAATCTTTTCTTCAATAATCATTATTTTATCTGAGTTTTTAGCACATTTGATGTGCTTTTTCCTTAGAGTCCAGAGTTTACAAATGGCACTTTGAATGGCAGACATGGATTCAGTGCAAGCTGCCTAAACATGCATTTAACCATGGAAACTGTCCCAGGCTTACATGGGTCTGCCTGTCACCCTGAAATCGTATGTGCTCAAATACTTGCTAGAATGTGTGTCTTAGAGAGAGATGCTAAAGCCTTTTGTCAAACTCTAGTTATCCCCACAGATCTTCTAGGTGTTTGTTTACACACTTATCACCCCAGCAAACTTCCCAGGGTCCCATCCCTTTCTCTCCACCTCTAAACCAGCTTGCTCTGTTAGTTTCAGTGAACAAAACACGCAGCTCTCTCACAGACATTGGTGCAATTCACATGATTTGCACCAGAACAAGGAACAAAGAAACCGTGTTAACAGCGCGTGTATTTTACTGTAGGTGTTCAGCCTTGGGCACTGGCAGGTTACTCTCAGAATCTCCTCCAGCTTGCCCTTTCCTCAGATTTTTCTTTCTTTTCCCCTGGCAGAAACCTCTGAATAAGCTTTTCCCTTTACTATTCCTTTCTCTTCCTTTGCAGCTGTTTCTCATACACAGACCCCTCACCACAAATAGCTGCTCCTGTAAATAAGGTAGACAGAGGCTGACTTGCAGCCATACACAGACCACCCAAACTAGCTAAAGCTCTAATCACATTTCACCTTTCCCTTCTGAAATGAACAACAAACTAAACTGGCTGCTATTAAAGTTCTGCAAAGCATATTGAAGCAAACTCACCAATAGTTTCCCCATGTTTTTCTGAGCCGTATTTATCTGGTTCATATTACTGGAATTTATGATGGCTGTGTAGTGCTGGATCTTTGCCCCCTACTTTCATTTGCTTCCCCCATAATTGAAAAGCTAGCCTAGGTTAAACAAAAAGCAAAACAGATATAAACAGTAAAAAGAGAAAATCAGATGCAAAGTGAGATTTCTGAGTCAAGCAGCACAGCTAGAAACTCAACCTAGAGGTGCTGTTGATTCAGTTTATGTGTAATGCTGAATAAGCTGGAAGCTGCTCTCAGGCTCCTTTGTTTAAAAACTGAGTACCGAAGTAAGAATTTCAGCCAAATACAGTCCCACAGCAAATGTAAAAGTCATTTCATTCCTTTTTCATTTCCTCGGATTACAGTCAGTCAAGAATCTTACAGCAAAGGAAAATCTATTCTTGGGTTCACCGGAATGGGTGAATCAGTTCAGATCCAGCAAGAAACAGCACAAGTCTTTGCCTGAAACTTCAGGCAAACAAATTCGGACAGTCTCACATACAAAGGATTTTAATTAGCTTTGTGTTTTTCTTTCTCGCTCATCACTTCATCATGTCTAGTGAAATCAGAATTGGGAATACTAAAATAACAGAAGAAAATACTCTCCTGGGTTTTTTTTCCAAAAGCCAGAGGCTCTCTCTAGACACACACTTAGGTGTGTGCAGGATGGTTTCTCATGTCTGGCTGCATTTAGAAGAAAATAGATGTACAATAGGAAATTCTAAGAAATCATTTTATAAAGATTTGTAAATATTCTGGGGAAGATATGCAAATTAGCAATTTGTAAACGTGCTTCTTGATAGATTGCTGGGAGATGGATCCCTACCTCCTTCCTTGCTAGAACTGATGTGCAATGCATGTGTCATATTTAAGTCCTGCCATCTACTCTATTCAAACATTTCATTCTATTTATCTTTGCATATAATACATTATATATTACAATCTAGTAAATCACAGAAGTCAGACAAATGTAGGATTGTCCATTTGCAAACGTTTGGGACCTTCCTGAACCCTTGCTACTAATGATGTTACTGTGTGCTGCTGAAAGGCTTTTTCCAAAAGCTTCAGAATGAATTTGCTATCAGAATGGATGACAAGCATTCACACACCAAATAATGATATTTTTAATTCATAATTTATCATGTTATGTGATGTCATAAATTAAATAAAGCTATATTAATTCTCAGTGAAAACATCCTTCCAGTGAATAGCAATCAGTTCCCACATGACTCTGCTTTTCAGACAAAGGGGGAGGTTGTGTGAAATATTTCTCCCTTAAGAAAAAAGTGTTTTCAAAACCTGGTGAGGGAGTTTGCAGGAAGAAACGTCTGGAATGATAAACTGAATACAATCACTGTTAAAACGGAAAAGAGCACAGCAGCTTAAAATGTTTGTTTAAAATGTAAAAATAAATCTGACGTCACTTTTCAGTCTCCCTCATTCAAACAAGATATTTTTTGCCAGTGGGTTTTGTTCCAGTGGGGATGGGTTGAAAACGGAGAACACAACCGAATATCCCCTCTTCTAGTGGAAAACCTGTGGATGAAATCATGTGTGAAAACTGACAGGGAAATATTCCACAAAATCTGTCATGTTCCTGCTAGTTCTTTTACTAAAGTCAGGGGGACAAAAAGCAGCATAAACTAAACAAAATGACAACAGACTGAACACATCTCCAACTATTTCTTAAACTTGACAGATTCAGAAACCCTAACCCATGGGCCCTGGAAACCAGACAAAGGCACATCAGACTTCCCATTTACACAGTTATTTTTTATTGTAACACAGAAGGAACTAGAAAATACTAGATCTATCAATAGTTGACATTTATATCTGATGGGAACAAAGCACTTAAATATAAGGCATGAAGACAGATCTGCCAGCTGTCCACCAGATCCCAGTATGGCTGTCTTTGCAACCAGTTCTTCCTTCCATTACAGAGTAGTTTCTTGCATCAGGCAAGCTCTATGCAGACCCTTCTGTGTTCCTATAAAGGGATCTTTATTTCCATATCTTTGGAGATAAGCTCTGCTTCTGCTCCTTTGCTGCAAGTTGGCTCCCTATACTCAGGGCCTTCAAGGAGGTACTTATACTAAGAAGTCTCTTCCTTTTGGGTTTTTCCTCCATAGACCTGTTCTGCCTTCTAGGATTTGAAGTGTGTATCTCCACTCTTGGTTTGTTTGTTTGGTTTTAATTCAGGTCAGGAGTGTGTAAAATTCCTGCCTTGGAGCACCTGAACTAATTCTCTTTGGGATTATACCATGAACGTGCTTGTTTGGTTCCAAACACCAAAGGACATTCAAGCCACAGAAGAAGACTAGAGTTCATCCAAAGCAATTCCATGGGATGTGGGTAGCATGAATGCTGTGTCCTCAGTGCCAGCTGTTTCCCTGCTACCCTGGGCCACATTATTTGCTTAGGTCTATCTCTGTTCTGGTGAGAAAATGCAGCCTACTACCCTGAATTCACATGAGGTTTCAGCCTACCTCAAAATATTCAGGAAAGAGCAGTCAGGAAACCTTCCTCCCAGCTCTAATGATGGAGAGCACAGCACACTGCATTTAAGTAAGAAACTGAACAAAAATCAAGCAGTTCTAACATCTCCCGGCATCTGTTGCACTTGTGAATATTATAGTGGCACGTTGGGAAAGCTTCACTGTTGGCTAGAGGATTCCTTGGGGAGGTAGGAGTGCTGGCTCAGATCATCCTCCTCAGTTTGCTTTCCCTCCCCTTGCTGGCTGTCTTCTTTCTCCTCAGAGAGCTCACACTGCATCGGATGTTGTGGGAGTATAAAGCATTATCTTCTTCATCCCAGGAGATAGGTGAGAAGTTGAAACCGAGTTGCTTGTCTATATTTGGACTTGGGTCATTGTGAGCATATCCAAAAGAAGAATAGAAGAAAAATTGCTAACAGAATATAAAGGTGCACCTAGATTTTTAGAGGGCGGAATGGAAATGTAAACACCAATGCAACCCAAAAGGATGTGTAGGTACCTATGCAAGGGCCAAACTCATCTGGTCAATGGTGGTCAGACTTCTATATCCACACATTTTGGTTCAACAAGGTAGAAAGACACAACCTAAGTTTTGGAAGTAGAGCTGTCCTGCTGATGAGTAGCCCTATTAAGACAGAGATTAGTTTTACACAAAGTGGAAATGTAGCCTTCCAGTCCCAGATCCAGTGCAGCCTCTCTTGCTTAGGTCTTGTAGTCCTGCCCTCTATGAAAGGTATGTCACCAGAGCAGAATTACCCATGGTGTGGATAATAGGACAGGGGGTGCACACCAAAAATGTATTAAGTAGCTGAACAGACACTATCCATCCTCTATAGTGAATGCACCACCACTCCCCAAAAAATGGTTTTTTTTCCACAGCAAGACCTGTGGAAAACTAATCATAATGTGTATAAGGGGAATATTTAATGAAGAAAATAAGCTTATATTTCTTCAGGCAATCTTGGTATTGGCATTTAAAAATCTTATAACCTTATACATTTTTTATATATGTATATTCATTAATCATCATATATTGTAATCTTTTTACATGAGTAAAACATTAGTTCAGGAAAGCATAAGGCTCTCAAATCCCATCAGACATACAATCAGGCAGACAGTAGCTTGTAGTAAAGAAAAATATGATTCTGAAAGAAAGAACATTCCATTCTGTCCATAGTGCACTTGAAACAATAGCCAAACACAGTGCTTAGAGCAGCCACTTTGGGCACTGCCAGGGCTCTGCAGGAGATGGGCAGAGCTGTTGGGTGGACTCATGAGCTAAGGGAGCTGGAGAACTTCTTGGAAATGCTTCTCAGAGAAGTTAGTTAGGGAATAGTGTAGGGTTTGGGGGTTTTCCAGTTTGGGGCCACACATGTTAGGGAAGTGTCTGGCATGTCTCAAAAGGAATCCACAGAGCAGACCTGTACGAAACACCAAACAATCATAGGCAGTGTCCAGCAACTCCTGCTCTCAGTGGATGTACAGAGATGATGGAAAGGCAGCTGAACATCAAACTGAATAACATAGCCTCCAAAAATAAATCATAGTATTAGTTTCAAGTGTAACCAGCATTCTCAACATTCTTTTGGCAAAACAATAGGAAGCTATTGCCAAATGCACAGTCTTGCAAATTCATTTCATTTTTTTTTAAGTGTTGCATTCCTTCACTTCTAAAGAAAAAAATCGTTGTGTAGAGAATGTCTAAGAAGGTATCTTCTTCCCATATTAGATATTCCAGATGTAACTGACTGACCTGCTTATTCTTTTGGTGAAAAATAAATCAATGAAAACAATTAGTTAAGTGGAAATTATATGTTTGATGGTTCAGCTATGTTCAATTATCTCCAAAAGTGGGTATCATAACCTCTGTTGATGAGTTCAAGTAATTTAAATTATTCATGCAAATCAGAAATTACTCAGAAAAAAAGGCTTTTGACTTCTAAAATGGTTTCAGCTCATTTTTTTCTCTTAATTATGATTTCTGTTTGCTTAAAAGATACACAGATTGTTCCAAAAATCATACAACATACATAAAATAGAAATCTGAGGAATGTTCAGTTTCCTATTCATATGCAACCTTTCTGTTACCAGTCAGTTCTTGCCCCTTAGGCATGGTATGGATTTCCCTCCACTGAAGATGACAGAAAATACAATCCAGAGAAAGCATTGGGCTACAGATTTCTACATTTCCATGGAATACTTCCACTTTTACATGAGAAAGAAACAGTATGAATATAAAGTTTGCATGTTTGCTTATGTTCTTTCAAAGTTATTGCTTTTTGGGTCTTTTGTTTCACAAACCTTTGGAATTATCTGGGGAAAGAAAAAAAAAAGAAAAACCACACAAGTAAATGCTTTGTATATTTTTAAAAATAAAAATAACTCATTATGATTTCTTATGAACATGTGATGATCATATCTTTTGAAACACCTCTGTGCAAGTGTAAACTACAAAATGCTCTCAGATCTTTAGGAGATCAAACAGCTCATAGCTTTGAAAGTCAGCCTCAGCCTAACTGCGAAAACTTTTTCACTTTCAGATATTTTATGATTTCTAAAATTTTAAATATTTAAAGTCAGGACTGAGATTGACAGAAAGTGGGGTAAAGTACTTTGGTATGACATTGTGGTCATGTGGATTCAAACTCAGCAAACCTGCTTGTAGAATTATTAATTTTGGACATCTTAGTCAGGAAGAACATTAAGCTTTTAAGACAGTTATCTAGATTTCTTCAGAAATTCTGACCCTACTGATCTCATTGGGACTTTGCTTTGACATAACTGGGGCTTGTGTATCAAGCTGCTGAAGATGACTAGATTTGCCCTCGTTTTATCTGAGAAAGGGTATTTTCTTCCTCCATCCCAATGAGGTTGTCCCAGACCAGTCTCTTGTGCAATGAAAGCAAGAATGTGGTGAGCTAAAGGTGACACAACTGGCAGGATGGAAGAACATCTCTTTCTCCTTTCTCTTCTCTTCTCTTCTCTTCTCTTCTCTTCTCTTCTCTTCTCTTCTCTTCTCTTCTCTTCTCTTCTCTTCTCTCATCTGTCTTCCCCAATTGAAGATTAAGATTTAAGAGTTCTGTATTTGAAAAGCAATGTTTGAGTGCTATCTCACTTATTAGATTTTGTCACATCTCAAAATTAAGTAATGCACATTTTTCTCATAATTTGAATCAACACTAGCAGACTATTGCAGCAATCAGCTAACCTGTTTCTTTCTAAATGCTGTCTCCTAAGAAAAATAAAAGAATAAAAAGAATAAAAGAAATACAGAACAAAAATACAGCAATAGGAGGAAGCCACTAGAAAACCAAACCAAATGACCATCAACACAATACCTTAAGTGTTATATTTAGGTACATTCAGATGGGATATGAGGAAGGAGACTAATTATAGAGGTTAGATGGGTCAGAAGTTAGAAAATTAACCTTAGATTTAGAAGCACAGCATTCTATTCCCCACTGTGCCACTGACTTTCTAGGTGAAACTGTGGTCAATTCATTCTACTTCTGCCTTGAATTCAATTCCCCACGTGTAAAACTGAGGATGTAATACTTCCCTGACACATCACATTCATGATTTGCATTATGTGAATATTACAGTGGCTTTGAGTGTATAGATTTGGGTAAAGGGTAAACAAAAGCAAAAGAAACAGGGTTTGTTAGAAGCTGAACTGCCTCCAGAAGGGAAATCTCCAAAATAATTATAGCTATTAAGACAAAATCTGCCTTCAGTAGGTTGCAATTCAGATTGGAAAAAAATATGTTGTAATGTCACCCTGGGTATTTATTCCCTTAAATCTCCTCTTTTTCTTTGTTTAAATCAGAGACCTAAAATTACTTTGGCCCAATTTTTGTGCTGCAATACAACGGTGTCTATTAATATGTTGTTTTTTTAGTTTAAGTCTATAATTTAAAGCAACTATGAAAGTCAAGATTCAGTAAAACCTATGTCCAGGAGTTCACAGAAGCCGTAGGAAGGGTGGTATTTTTATTGAAACTGGTCCTAAATTATCTCAATTACACAGTTTGCAGTGTTATACAGACTTAACTATCAGAGCTTGTTTCTGTTTCTGCTGCTCTGAGTATACGACGGTTTGTGAAGACCTAGCTGATGATTGTATCTATTTAATTTACAAACATTACCACAAACATTATTACAGACATTACTACAAGTATTACTACATTTGTTTCATTTAAAATTTATTTTATAGATCTTACAATTATTATTTTCAATGTGATCCAAAGAACTGCTGAGACTGAAACATATAGTGCTGCTGTGAATCCAGCATGGCCAAAATTGCATCAAATCATGAGGTTCCTCCTCAAAGGAGACAGGCCATGAAAAGACATTTCATGGGGAAGATTAACAGTAGCAAAAATAGTGCAGAAGACCAGCCAACAGTTTAATTTATATGCACAACCCAGAGTTTCTTTCTTCCCTATAGCAAATAGCTCAGCTGTCTGCAGCTTTCTCAAGCCTTTTCAGTACCTCTATCACTCATTCACATGGGTATTCCATGGGGTGTATGAGAGCAATTAACTGGGCAGTACAGCCTAATGGAGTTCTAACCCTTGTTATTATGTTCCCCTTATTTGCATCACCTGCTCCAGTACCACTTTTTAAGAGGCATCTGCAAAACTTCACAGCCCTCTCCCCCACTTGTGCAGGTCATGTTCTTGGGGCAGTCTCTTAAATGGAACAATTTATCCTCAGGGAAGTGAGTCACACTTCAGTTAATGATGGTGCTGAAGCCAATAGGGGACAATGTAAAGGTTAACATGAATATTTTGCAGCTGATATTTTAACAGAATCATCCCGTTTTCCTGGGAAGGGAATGATTGCTCTCCACCAACTTGGTCCTGCTTTTTATACATGGCTGCAAAATAAAGAAGATCCCAAGCATAAATTTAACTCGTCAAAAACTCACTAAACAGTATCCAAAGACAGGATTAAATATTTCCAAATATTTTAAAATATGTTTCATTGGCTATAAATGTTGATCTCAGTTTGATAATGTCACCCCTTAACACTCCCAGCAACTTACTAAGTAAGTCAGCTACAATTTACAGCTTATGCACAGCTTTAAGCCCCTCTGATAAAGCCTTAGAGTTACAGACTATTGAAATCAATTAAACTGCTTATCAGTAGGCTGTGGAGTAGGCTATAAGCACAGTGGGAAACTTCTGAGATTTAGTTGTTTCAGTAAAAAGCAAGAATAATCAAGCATTGATCAGTAAGTTACTTCTAAATGTTCTGCAAAAGTCTACATGGGTAACATTTACAGTGGTGTAATAGGTGGTGTCAAAATGGCCTTTTGAACTAATGAAAAATTGCATCGAGTTTAAAACACCCAAGGAAAGATTTTTCCATTATCCTATCAAGAAATCTATCAGTAGACTTTCTGAAATAAATTCTGTTTTCATAACTGAATTAATGACTTACAACGTATTAGGAAAATTGGAGAGTTTGCATCTCAAACAAAAATGAAACAGACAAACTCAGTCGCATGCACATATCTTGCAGAAACAAGACCTGCATACCTGTGAAACTCCACAAACAAAGAGATTAATATAATATTCTGCAATACTACTTCATACCTAACACCTTTTTCACTGTTCTTATTCTATATGACAGAGCTCACATTAGTTAAGGGTTTCTGTTGAGATTTTCAGTCTTCTTTATGGATTTAAAGCAGGACTCTTAAATACTGCTCTGAGAAAGGTTTGAGGGGGGGCTGCTGGATTTTTCCTCTATGAATATTTGAAAATAAGCAGTTAAGGTCAATACATTTTCAGATTTGCTTGCGATACCTTTCCTTGAGCATAAGAAAAGATAGTTTCACAGTCACATAAGCCACTGTTTAAACAGCAGATGGATCAGGAGGAGTGGGAAATGATCCCGCTCCCAACTTTCCCCCAGCCAGAACCTGGCTGTGACACTTGGCTGTTGGATCTGGCCGTGCCAGCTGTCACAAAGGGGAGGGAGCGCTTTTGTTGCCCGGTGGCACGGAGCTCTGTGGTGCAGGTCTGGGAAGCCCCTTCCAGGAGCAGCAGTCCTTCTCCATGGCCTCTCCTTGCACCCTGTGTGCAACAACAGTCTCCAGGCAGGTTCCCAGCACGGGATTCCCCCTGCCCATGCCGGCACAAGCTTACCCACAAAGAGTCAGTGGAGTCAGTTCTGAGAAACAGCAGCATTCTTCTGTCCTTCCTCTTTTCCCCAAGTGAAACATCTTCCTGGGTTAAAAGGGAACATTTCTTCTGGTGTAAACAGGCATCCAGCCTAACATTCCTCCCAAGGCACTCATCATCAAATACACAGTCACATAGTTAACCTTCTGACACAGTAGTTTTTAACGGATACACTTTTAATCGCAGATGACAAGATGTATCTGCTAATGAGTGATGACACAGGCTGGAGAAGGGAGTGTGGTACTGAGCCCCAGGAATTCTGCAGTAGGTGTGCTGACCTGTGTGGATTTCAGCAAGAAGCTTATGGCCCTGCCTGATCAGGAAGGCTCTCAGCTGAGGCTGAGTAAGAATACAAGCAGTTGCCTATAGATGTTCTGAAGTAGCTTTTTGAAACAAAGCCCTCACTTCCAGGCAGCTTTTATCACAACCTGGGCAACAGGCACTGTTTAATCTCATTGTACTCTCACAAGAAGGATGATTTAGAAACTCTTTGGGGATAAAAGATGTCAGTCATCCTCATCTTGAGATAGTTTATTTACTAATCTCTTCAGATGAGCTTTTCTTCTTAAACACAGTGGAGGAAGATGGAGGGAAAAGGCTTTATTTCCGTGTAATGTTAGTGATGTTTTTGATGGTCCAGTTCAGTCAAAGATCAACAGCATATGAAGATTTCCCCAGAGACCTTCATCATTACTGGTGTAGATCTCATCCCAATTCAACACATTTATTGCTCTGGTGATTTTCACAGATGGCTGTGACATTAGTTTGCCTCCTTGGCATTTTTAGCAACTATACTTTAAAGAAAACAAGCTGGACTAACAAATCTTGTTAAGATTCTAACATAAAGCACTAAAAGGATAAAAAACCTCTCAGTTAAGAGTGAAATGTACCATATGCCCTCCAACAACTGTGCCTCGTGTAGTACCACCTTTGTGACTGTCTTATTGTTCCCAGTTGTGCCTGGATATGTGTGGAGATAAAGCTCTCGCTCCAAGCTGTACGTTTCTTTCTTTTCATTATTTTTTGTCACTTCTGAAAAACACCTTTTTTTGGCATAGTTTTTTGTGAGAGATTTTCTAGAGAAATAGAGGTGAGTAATTAATGGCTTCATAGACACCCGCTACTATGAACATTTTTAGTTCAAGAATGCAAACCAATTTTAACTAGTGGGGCTGAGTTTTTAACCTACTTGCTTTTTATAGGACTTATTAAAGATAAAAGTGATGTATGGAGAATCACTGTCTTTGAGAGTATGTTATAGCCCTTATTTGCATAATAAAAGAGAATATGCATAAGCTTAATAGTAATCATAAATGTATATTAATGAAGACATTTATAGGCACATGAAAATGTATACCACGTAGGGAAAAAATCTAAGTTATTAATGTTGACAGATTCAATACAGATGATGTTATGTATGTTAATATTATTATAAATCCTTATTGTTATTCATAGGCTTATATTAATATTGTCATTATGAATCATATTCTGTCAGTTCCCATGAGAAAATAAAAATAAATGATGGCAATACATAGTGGCAAAGTGGCATTGTCATGTTCATATTTATGTCAAGTTCAAATTAAAATTAGTTCTAAAATTAGTGACAAAGACATTGTTTTGCATTTAAAAATAATAAGCATTCATATTAATGCTGATAGTAAATTGTTATTGAAATAACCACCTTCAGTAAGTATAGATTGGATGTTTTTGTTGTCAAAGTAAATGTAAATAAAATCTTTTGAAGTTGTCATTCTAGGCCAGTGAACAAGGAGAATGATGTTCAGACTCTTTAGCCTATGAATATGACATTGCTGATTCTTCTTCCTGATGACATTTATTTTACCCCAGTGTTGATTTGTGGATTTTGCTCTGGTTATGTTTGATCCTTACTCCACAGAATCCTGGCTGAGGGCTCGCTGAAGGGCATGGGTGGCTCTGGGATCCAAACAGAGGATACTCACTTGGTATACTGGGGTTTACTGGGTAGTACTTCACCTCCCTGGATATGGACCATATGCAATGCTGAACTAACTTTGGTTCAACCTACTGCTAGAAGAATCAATGTTTGCTTGGTTACATTTCCACTCATTTTCTTAAGAAAGCTTTAAATGAGAACTTGCAAACGTACTTAATAGAAGGACTTAACATGATGACTGAAATTATTTCAGCTTTCTCTTCTAGCACTGTTTCAACATGGAGTTGTTATTGTATAGATAGTATGGTCAGCATTTTTGTCTTGCTTTCCTCAGACAACATAAAGTCTCTGAGGGCTATTAATCACAGACAGAAGGTTAAGCCCTGAAACTCTTTTTTCCCTCACTCTATTTTATTTTGCTTGGTCCAAAAGCATATGGAAAAATCTATGTAGAAATAAGGCTCAGGATATTATTATTTCCCAGACAAGCTGAAATGGTTGCAATACACCATAATATATAGTGAGCACCATTCATGAGAATTAGTGTTTGGATTGAATTATGTTGCTATTCTGAAGAGGATTTAAGAAACCCTAATAGCTGGTCCTTTGGGAAATACAATAGCCACATGGAGAGTTTCATTTTGAAGAGGTTGAGTTGTATATAAATTTTCATGGACACATAACGTATTTCCTATAGTGAACAGCACATACAAATGGCCATCTGTGTACACAGAGGACTTTCAAAGTTCATGAGAAACTATCTCTTCATTCAATCACTTAATTTTTATGTTTATTTGCCATAGATACTTCACAATTTAGGTAGTTTTTCATATGTCTACCAATAGATCCTGTTCTTTAGTTTTTTTTAATCTTTGAGCTTAACTAAGGATACCAAAACCTATACAATGAGAAATAGTGCACAGGATTTATATATTAAAAGTTGCTTTTATCCCTTTTTCTATTCCTTGACAGGTTACAATTCATTCAACCTATGCATTACTGGTGTCATACTGGCCTTGATAAAAGCAGAAAACCTGCATAGATGGAGAAACCTTCCCCCATTGTTATCCCACTTGGGAAGACAAATCCCACTGTCAATCATCTCAGTGCAGACTGACTAGATTAGTACCACTGAGCTGAACTTAGCTATTCTGCAATCACACTGCTCAAAACCTGGGAATCTACATAGGAAAAGTCATTTCAAACTGAAGGTTAACTAACAGTCTGCACTGGTACCTGTGGAGGGAGTCCAGCAGAAAAAATTGTCAAGGATGACAAATCCGAGAAGAGACTCTAACTTTAAACTAAGCCAATTCAAAATGAGAAGGAAATATTACATCAGATCCCCCCAATCAGAACTGATAATTCTGTCTGCAAAGCCCTAATCTTGTTTCCTGTTCAGGAAAAGATGATCTCAGTAATGCATAGGGCCCTATTCCAGACAAATGCTTTAATGATGTGATTAGTTTTAATAATGTAAATTATCCCATTAAAATCTATTTACGAAATCAGGGAGTAAAATAGATCAGAGAGCCTCATCCTTCAGTCTTTTTTAGCTAAACACTCTTTTTTTTTCATAGAAGCACAGAACTTTGTATGGATATCTTGGCTGAAAAGTAGAAGAGAATAGTACTCAAAAAAACTTTTTAGAGCTGAATTTCCCACTTAATGTGCAGCATTAAAATTGAGGGCTTTCCTTTAGATGTATTTTCAGACTGTCTTGATTTGTGTATGGATAGCTTTCAGTCATCTGCCACCCTTGGATCATCTCTTTTTGATATCATCCAAACTGGAGAGAAAAAAAGTTGTTTCCTCCCCTCTTTTTTTCTTCTCTTCCTCCTTCCATTTGGGAGGAGTGCAAAGCCATGGCTACCCCAGGGGAAGGAATGAAACACAGACAGGCTACAGAGCAATCTGCAGCTTAAGCCTGGCACCAGATCAGCCTCTGAAGTGCTTCCTTTCAGAGAAGCAGCTTACCTACCATCCCTAAGTATGTGAAAGTCTGTTTCTGTTCTACGTGTTGTCAACGCTTGTTTATCTCACCCCACCAAATCTCCTTGAATTGAGTTGCGTGTCTGCAAAATGAATCCAATGCTCAAACAAGCTATTGACATTCTCTGCCCCCACCCAAAAAAAG
This sequence comes from Ceyx melanurus, assembly GCA_024611195.1. Classification (NCBI taxonomy): domain Eukaryota; kingdom Metazoa; phylum Chordata; class Aves; order Coraciiformes; family Alcedinidae; genus Ceyx; species Ceyx melanurus. The sequence continues at coordinate 116,862 of JANHGL010008786.1, forward strand.
TTTCTTTTTTCTGTTGGCAATGATCCATGACATTTAAATTCTGTCTTCCACAACAGGCTTATAGAAAACTAAAGAAAGAACTCCAGTGACAGTGAAGGAAACATAACTCTATCATTCTCTCATTTAAACCAACTGGCAAAGCCAGTAAGGGTAATATGAATTTTCTTTACTAGCTTATTGCTTGACTTTTTACATGACTGAATTTCTGATGCACCGTGTGTCATTTTCAAGATTCCCCGTATGAATTTCCAGAAGAACAATAATCCTCATGATGGCAAAAGAATAAGGGCCTTAAGACTATATCTGAGTTTGTCAAGAATTAATTTGAAACGCATTTTAACAAGCCTAGCAGCTGCTGTTTCATAGAGAAGTGAAAAAGGTAAAAAGCTGCCCCAGTTAATCCAGGGTCTCTGCTGGTTTTTGCCCATTCGATGCCACTGCTGATCTGGAGAGATGCCAGACTGGACGGGCTGGCTGTCACGGGTTTTACTTCTCACTAACTGCTAATGTTAACCCAGGGCAAAGCTGTTCATTGATGTGTGGCCTTAAGAAAGCAGCATTACCAGAAACCTCTTCTCCGAGGTCTAGAGAGATTCAAGCTGTAGGGAAAATAAGTCTGGACTTCTGGAGAATGCAGTTCCTTGAAGAGATGTCCCACTCCCTGTCACCTGATAAAGCTCCTGTCATTTCATGGCAGAACTCTGAGCACTCAGGCCTGTTTGCAACTGATCTTTACCTCACACTTTGCATTCCATACTTTTCCCTTGATTCTTGGTCACAAAGAAATTAATTCTTGCAATCATTTACAAACCTGATGAGGAGCATGGAACTACCCCGTCCCTCTTTCCTGGAACACACTATAGCCCTCCATCTTTTGTTTAACTGACTGTGATTCACAGAACAGTAACAGTGACAAAGACATGCTGAATGCATTCTTGTAACTCTTGTTAGATGAGTGCTCTCTGACATATGTGCTCCAGTGTTTTCCCCAAGCTTGCTGCAAAAATGATAACATTCCCATGGGGAAAATACTCCCATTAAAAAAAAATACGCTGTTTTTATAAGCAGCTTATATTTATTTAACCATAATGTCATTCTAAGTCTGGATCATTTCCTTTTCCTGTTCAATGATTATGTTTGTTGTATATCAGCTCATCCGTATCCATCTTTTCTGTTTGATGATGTAAACTGGTAGGAACCTTTTAATTGTTCCTCATCTTTAAGTCCCTTCTTCCATCATTGCAACCCTCTATTTATTGGTACCTCGCTGTAGGTAGTAGAATTGAAGGCTTTGGAAACATTTTGGTTCTGTTCTCTAAACAAAATATTTTTTTTCTATCTGGATGTCAGACACATGTAGCCTAGTTAATGCTCATCAGCTCCTTATTCACATGTGCATTTATTACCCTTAAAGACACTTGACATCACAGAGGACCTCATGTGAATTAGGCAGCATTAACTTTGCAGTTCCCTTGTCATGAGTCCTGTCCACTTTTCAGACTCTTTTTACTTTCCAAGTATCTAAAGAGTTTTCAAGAGCAGACGGAAAAGGAAGAATCATACCAAGAAACTTGCTGACCCCTTTCTAAATGTCATGCAAGTGATTCTCAACACAGACAAATCTCTTTTCTCTTGGTTCCTATGGAAACATCCACCTCTACTCTCCTTTATCACCATATAGCTTATTTATCATGTCTCTAGGTATTTTCTTTCTCTGCTTCCCAAAGCACTTGAATTGAATATACTTTCCATATTTACTCCTTATGTGATTTGACACTTTCTGTGTCATTGATGGAAACATTCAGCACGATCTCAGATGAACCTTTCCCCCACCCCTTGGCAAAATCTCCGTAACTTCCCTAGGAGAAAGAGTGGACTGGCAGGATTTCTACACAAACGTGTTCCTATTTTAGATGTGCTTCTTTCAGAGAGGCTATGGATGTTCACCACTGAGACAGGTCAGGTAGAATGGGTGGCTGAAGATCACATGCAGCTTCTCTTCAGCATTAAAATCACACATTTGCCTGTAAAATTAATCAAGGTAATGACTGTTAGCATCTATTTGTGTGCAGACAGAAATATGAAATATGGGTCAGGCAGGCAATTTTTAACAGTTTGCTTCTTTTTCTAGAGCAAAGTGAAACTTGTGATAGATTCGGTGCATTAAAACTAATTGTAACTTTAGAAAAAGCATAATAACAGAAAAAAATGTTACAGACTGTGAGTGATATTGCCTTCAAGCCTTGAATATATCATTTCAGTCTTGCTACATTTCTTAGCAAAGAAAAATAAATGGGGTATGGGAAGAAAGAAGTCCTTTTCTGAATTATTTCTTAATCATTCCAAGCTCTGGAACGATATTGTGCTGTATCTAGGAGAGTGAGTTTTTACATCACCTGGTGAAGAGCAAACTTTTATCTGACCTCAAGATTAATGCTTCTCCACATCTATAGTAGTTATAACACTACTACTGTCTCCTCAAAGAAGAACCCGTTTTAGCAATTTTTCTTCATCATCAATGAAAATACAGTGTGGTCTCATTAATAATTTTAGTAGCAAATATTGTGGTGCAACAATCTGGATGCAAACCAGAAATGTACATCTGTGGTCTGAGAGGAGGGGGAAACACTTTAAATCAGTTCTGATAACAAAGCCAATTCTAACACCAAGTAGTGAAATTACCACTGAAGAGCAGTGATGGAAGTGTGCTCAGAAAGGAAGCTGAAGGGCAAGTACTGGACATATTTCTGAAAAAGGAAAGCCCAAGAAACTTTCCATTACCAGGGTCTGGGTTGTTGGGTTTTTTTCACTCTTTTCTTTCTCAGTGGATGATGCACAGAGAAGATAGTAACATTAATCATTTTACAAGATGAAAGAATTTCAGACAAGTCTTGCATTTGGGGGCCCATGTCTCAAGGTTTGTCTTTTGCCAGTGTGCTGTTCTGGTTCCTGCACTCGGGGCACACTGCTGACTGTTCTGCAGGAACAGCAAGAGGGGAACAGCAGTAAGCAGCTTCAGTTCTTGCACACAACAACATGTCAACATAGCTGTTATCTTATGGCCTAAGTGATTAGCAGAAATACACAATCATTTCTGTAGCTGTTTATCTGCCACAGAGGCAGCCAAATTCCCAAGCTAGCTGAGCAGTTTTGCTTTCAATTCTCAGGCTTGCTTGCTTGCATTTGAGAGGATGCTTCGCTCGCTCACAGGGATTTTTGTCTCCACATTTTTTGTGCTGTTGTTTTATTTCCTTACTTCCCTTTGAGGAAAAGTTCTCTTTTAGCAGGAGGACAAAGTGATCAGGCACTTTTCTGCACAAAAAAGCCACCAATCAAATATTTGTTGCATAATTTAGACAGGCAGTGGGGGAGAGCCTACAGACGTAGTTCCACTGTGCTGTTTACCCAGCGTACCCAGAAAAAGTCCCCGGAGGCACTGTAAGAGTATTAAAAAAAAAAAGGTGCTTTTTCCTTCTTTCTCTTAGTCCCTCATTACACACTGGGCTTTCTTCCAATATACTGGAGGTCAGTCTGAGGGGCTTTTTATAACTTAATCCTTAGAATCTGGGATCCACACTTGGTTTTTCTTCACATCAATGTAAAAAGGGAAAAAAATCTTTCTGTTTTAGACTTTTTTTTTTTTCTAAAGAGGAAGTTGGATTCTCAGCTCCATTGAGAATTACATTTTCTTTTCTTTCTTCCAAATGTGGCTGGCTTTCAAAAGGCCTTTAATTATCTAATATTAAATTGCCTGGTTTTCCTGTTCCAATGTTTCATATAAAGCAGAATGCTTAAATCTTCCCCTTCTGACAGACTGTAACTAAAGTAATATTTTATTTTCTAATTCTGAGATAATTTATTATGATAAATAAATTACTTTATTATGGTAGTGAATTAATCAGTAATTGCTGTTACATTGGCTTCGGGGCTCGTTAAAAATATATGTTTCTCTAGTAATAATGATTTTGCACTAATGTATCTTAGTACTGTGCTTTTTAAAAATATATGCTATGATTGCAATAGAAATACTGCTTTTATATATTATCTTTTACCAAGGAAGAGACTAGATCTTCTATGATGTACATTTGTAATGAGATAGAATCTACAGAGAACTTTAGAGGAAAAAAGGGGTTCATTTTCTTTGGGTAGCCATGGAACAAATTCCAGTACAAGCTCTCTGACCCCCTATTCCTCACATGAAATTAGATCCAAACACCGTCTTCCACTAAAGGACTGCTGGAAATTGCATCATCAAACATTAAAGAGGAGTTTTATCTAGGGACGCCACAGGAACTGTGTATGAATATTCCATATTCCAGAGCTTCTTGAACCCTGGTCCCTGGAAATCATAGGTCAAAGGCATCACCACATCCTTCTTTGGAGAGCAGACATTCTTCCCATCCATTCATAGCAGGGATATGATGAAATGGGGTAAAAAAGTGAAAGTCTGCAAGTAGTATGCTATAGAAAAGGAGTGCATTTGCTGCATATGTTCATGTAATGATAAACTGAAAAGGAGGTGGGATCCTGCAGAACTCATCTCCTGCAGGTATGCAGCTCTCTTACAAAGCAGATGCAGCTGTGAGAAGGCAGCACAACCTACTCCTCCAGTTTCTGAGCTTTTCTGGGGAAAAGGCTTTAGCACACAGTGTACCATGTTTTGTTTCAGTGATGACAGAAGCAGAACCCGTGTGCAGGTTTAGCACCAAAGAGCCACTGAGGTATTTGTTCCAGACTTAAATGTGCTTCCTATTGACTTTGATTGACAACCAAAGTCAAAGATGCCTAAGCTTTTGGTTCCCTGAGGGTCTGACCAAAAACCATTGATATATCTACATTAGCTAGAACAATGACTGTTTCAAAGAACTTGTCCCCATAAGTATCATAAAAAATCCAGAGCTATAAGCTGTGCTCCCTATAAAATATGGGAGAATCAAGTTCTATAGACATATGATTCAAAAGCTCATGGCCTTGCCTCGGGAAGGAATCAGCCAGTCAAACATAGATATCCAAAGGGGTTAACTCCTAGTTCTCTTTCACACTGATGCCCATGAGTCAGAGCTGTCCACACCACAAGGGGATTCACACTTGCATTCCTCTCCTCCTAACACTTCTTCTGAGTGTGACTCTGGGGAGTGGAATGTGAGGAGTCAGTTTTAAGCCAGCCAGTGTTCATGTGGACAACAGTGTGACATCTCCATGACATGCAGTGGAGTGGGTGTTTAACTGCCTTAGCCAAACAGGGATCAGGCTGTTTCCACACCAGAAGCAGTTTCATACACTGGACCTGCAAGGCCACGTGTTTTTCAGTTGAAGATCTGGAAACCTTTTGGAAATAATTCATTCACCTGCAGGGAGCAGTGTGAGATGGATGAACACCTTAGTACTTTATTAGTCATCTCCTGACCAAGGGGCTTAACTGGAGAAGTGTCAGAGGCCCTGCTTTCAGCTTTGCAGAGAGTGCAGAGGTTTGGGAGCTGGGCTGGAGGCATCCTCACATCATCCTCAAAGTCAAAATAAAAGTAAAGCAGCAGCAATAACAAGCAGGGCACACTTGCACATTGATGGAAAGGGATCTGCATGTTTCCATGTTTCCAGTCACCAAAGGCACCCTACAAGCCTTGTTCTGCTGCTGAACTTTTCTCCAGGAACTTGGACTGCAGACTGCTCTTTTCTTCCCAATTACATTCAGGAGTGTTCCCCAATTTCTATTCTAAAAGGCAGCTGTCAGCTCCTATTGCAAATTCTTCCTTTCCACAACTCTGCAGCTAATGGATTGATTTCTGAACTGCCCTGGAGTTTGCTTAACCATAATAAGAAATTTCATTCACAAGAGAACGTTGGGCCATGTCTAACTCATCTGATAAAATCACTCCCCTTGCAATGAGATAAACATCAATATATACAGAAATAAGGAGAGTTCTTTGTATTATTGAAGCATTAGTCTTGGATACTGGGTTTTGGTAATAAGAAAATAGCTCTTTCCCTAACAGTGTTAACAATCACAGAGGAGAAAGGTATTCAACATGACTGTATTGCCAGACAGAAAAATGAATTAACAAGGCTTTCTGGCTTTATAACCTATATTCATTTTGGTAGGTAACCTAGCTGCTAGCCTGCTGAAAATTACCTGTTTAGTGGTACTCAGGAGTGACCATTTCTAATGCAAACCTTTATTGCACTTGTTAGTTTCAATAACCTTCCTATTTGCTTTTGGTAGTGGCTGTGGTTTTGTTTGTTGAGTTCTTCTGCTGTCTCATTTCAAAAGTTCAGACTCACCAGACCAGAGAGCCTCAGGTTAAAAGAAATTTTGCCTGGGTTTTATCACAACATAATACCTCCACCTGTCTCATGTTGCCAAGGTAAAAGACCTCACCTAAAAGCTGATGGTCTAAAAGTGAGAAGATGAATTACTAGTGCTTGATACTTGAAGTTATGGAAAGGTTGAGGTTTCTTTCCAAAAAAACCTCAGCTTTGAATGAAGAAGCAGTTTCTATGACTGGAATGTATAAAATCAGACCAGTGGAAACAAAACCTATGTTAGCAGTGCAGATTTGAACAGTTTAACAACAACAAAAAATACCTTTACACTATTTACTTAAATAATGCATGGGCTAAAAGAAAAAGTACAAAATATTTAGGAAGAAATGGAAAAGGAGAAAAATGCAGTTTGCTAAAGTAATATCTGAGTGTGAAACCATGATTCCTAAACTATGATTTTCAATTACAGTGTGCCAGTGAGCTGTCAGTGTGCCACAGTGCTGCTCCCCATCAGGCCTTACAGCAGATATCCTTACAGAAGCTCTTTGCTACAGCCACTCTTCTGAGGGAAAACTTTAAGGTAATAATTTCCCTTTCATTTTTCAACCCTTCCGTTTTCTAATAGGTAGCAGTTTCACAATGCAGATATTTGTCTGTTAGGAACCTGATGGAAATTACCAAAATCCTTCACATATTTCACATACATCACATAGTTCAAAGCATAGGTTTTTTTGCTGTCATTTCTGATAGCTAAAATGTGCTAAAGCATAAGGTGAAGTTTTAATAAGAAAGAACTACCCTTTTCTGATTGTTCTGGATACTTAGGGTTAACTTGGAATTCTTTGCAAGTTCCAGTTTTTCTCATTAAATTTGGAAAAGAGATTGACAGGAAAAAGTCTTTCTGCTTTATAGATAGATAAACTCCATTGACACTGTAGTAAGAAAGTACTGGAATAGATTTGCCAGTAGCCCTCTGTCATATGCACCCTGATCCATTTCTGTGAATACAGAAGAGTGGGATATTCAAAATGGAAAATTTCTGTCAATTGCAGTTCTAAATGGCTTAGATGTTCTTGTGAAATTCTACTACAATTCTTGTCTGTTTTGAAAATTAAATCCCTGCTTGTCTATCTTTTAAACTGAGATTAAAGCCATTAGACCACTTATTAGATGTCTCTGGCCTAAAAAAACCAAGATAGGTCTTTAATATGCTCCATTTATCATCTTTTATTTCCCTAATTTTGCAAAATAATGTATACTCTTATTTTTAAAAACCTTTAGTAATGCATGAAAGTGTTCCCATTCCTCTAAACAAGAGGCCAGATGGACAACTAATATAAAGCTTTTTAGCTCCATCAAGCTCAAAGTAGCTCACCAACATATACCAACTATGGGTCTAGTAAAGCTGTATGTGAATCCTCATTCTCTTTATTGAAATGGAAGGATGAAGATATTATGTATCCAGCTTGTTCCTTCCTACCACTGTCAAAATCATACTGATGTTGGCAATACCAGCCTGACCAACCAGATTAACAGCAAGGAGAGATTTGTGTAAGAGAAGTACATGTGTACCTTGCAGGCCTGTCTCAGAGATGGTGGCAATTTCCTCTTGCCCTTTTTCATGATTCTTTATCCATAGCTTTATGAAAAGTTACAGCACTGCCAGGGACATAGAAAAGATCCAGCTAGTCTTACTTACTCAGAACTGAAAGCTTTAAAGGTTAGTCTTGAGGGACACTATAGCACTGCAGGTCAATAATGCCTAGTAACCTTTGCCATGTCTCCTGAGGGTGAACACACATTTTGTGATACTGCATTCTGCTACAGATGAAAGCCTTTGGAAGGACTGGATTAAGGTCAGGAACCAGATGGAAAAATCCCCTGGAGGGTGCTCTGTAAGGGGACTGAGCACATGTGGAGCAGCAGAATGTTTGCCTCCCCTGGCCCTCACTCTGATACTGCTCTGCCTTCGAAGCAAAGGTAGAAAGAGGGTTCTTGGCTCTAACAGGAGCTGATAAAATATTTTCAATCCATACTTCCAGCAGGTATTTTAAAGGGAATCACCTGAGACTTAGCTGCTGCTGAATGCAGCATGTGAAGCAAATGACTATGTGAAGGGTCTGTTTGGGGTGGGGGTGTCAGTCCAGGGGCTTTGTAGGATTTTTTGGGGGTTTGGGTTTTTTTAAAGATGCATTCATTTTAAGATTGACTGGTCTTTTCCACTTAGGAGTTGAATTTTCTGCTCATTCCTATGTGAAACTTCTCAACTAAGCATAAAAATTGCTCCAGGAAATCTTCAGTGAAGAATCATTTCAATTTTGTAATGCATTTATTTCAACAATCACCATGGCCCTTATCTTAACCTCCTGAATTAGAACAAGCATACTAGATTTTGCTTCAGTGACAGGCTATAGTGTGATAAAACCATTTTTTTAAGTTACAGTCTATCAGATCGTCATAGTAAGATTAAACATTACCATTTGACTTCCTTGAACAATCATAGCTAAAGGACATACTTGAAATCTAGAATTTACATCTATAGTGGCTTGTGCTTATGTTTTCCTCCTTACTTACAGTGCATTTTGCACATCAAGAGGACACATTCTTTTTTTCAGTTAAAAATGACTCTATGACGTTGAAAAGTAGAAATGAGTTTTAAATGGAAAGGGAAAAAAAAAATATGCCTTCCCTGAGAAATCCACAGAAAAATCAAGGTATTTAAATTAACATCTTCTGCCTTCTGCTTGTCGCAGAAGACTGGCTGCAAAATTAACTCCCTATGTAGGCTGCATTTCTTAAATTCTAGAATGCTCAGATCATAGGTCCATTGTCACTAATATAAACTGGAAAAATGAGCAGAGAAAATCGTATCTTCAGCTGCCATAAATAAACTGCCCTCAGCTGAAGTCTGTTGTTTGTACTGATCCGAACAAGCTACAAATCTGGTCCTTTAGGATGTAGGAGGAGAAGTTCAATAGTGCAAGAAGTTCATCTTGCAGCAAACCTTTCTGATTTGGCTGTAGGGAATCTGTCACAGAACCAGCTCTGCCTCCAAGTTTCAGTTTTGCCCCCCCAGACTGGTAACACAGTGATTGCACTGCCAAAGGAAAACCTTTGGAAATGGTTAATCAAGGAGCACCTCTGCCATGGGTTTTGGCCTTGTATTGGTTTTACTTCATTCTTACCTCTTCTACATCCCCTGGCTAAAGGTTGGCTTTCAGATTTGGAAGAGGTCCAAAATCTTCTCTATTTTTCTTTTTATCTGTATCTGCAACATCCATTTCTTTTTTTCATCCATTAAGTAAGGTACAGCTTTCGTGCTGCCTCTGGAATCCAGAGGAATTGTTGTCAGCCTCACAGAAATCAACACAGTAAGGAGCATAGCTGGAAAACACGCCCAGTAGAAGCAAAGTCTTGTTGATGTAGCATTGCATTTTCTTATCCAACTTCCAAGGAATGACAACATGCTGTTAACAACATATTTTCTGTTAGGATTAATTACTTACATAAAAACATTTTTAGGCTCACACGGGCACATTCTGATTTTGCAGGCTGCTGAGCACTGAGTCAGGGCTGTCACGTCTCATGTGCAGAGTGCACCATCATCTCATCACCTCTGGGTGCAGGGGTCCAGCTCATCCAGCTCTCTGCCAGACACTGCAGGGTGTCCCTTGCTCTGTATCACACGCTGGGTGCAGACATGTTCTTCCACCTACAAGCCCCATGCTCAAGCAGCCTGACACCAGAGCCAATGCGGGTAGAGTCTCACAAGTCAGGAAAGAAGAAACTCAAGTTTCTTTTTTAGTGGCTCAGTGGGACATAAGTAGGCTCAGCACTTCAGAAAAGCAGGCCACTTATTTAATCACCTAAATGTGGATTTAAGTTCCCATTGTTGAGAATCTAGGCCGCAGCATATGGGCCATTTTCACTGGGACACCCTGGCCGCTTTTTCATTGCTCCAGCAAACAAAGCAGCTGTAAATCTGACTGGGTTTATGGCTGTTTTGCAACTCTAGAGTGGCAGAGAGCAACCAGAGAACACTAGGGAACCCGTCTGTATATATAAAATACCTTGATATTGTCCTTTTTAACCATCAAATTTTTCAGAGAAATAAATCATATCTTTTAATGTCTGTTGTGTAATGGACAAGGACAGTTAAAGAGCAGATTTCTCTATTTTCTTGGCCTTTCCACTGCTGAACTGTTAACTTTTCTAGCAAGAATTTCTTTTCCCTTCATTTAAACAGAGCTACCCGTTTTGAACTCCTGGTTTCAAAGCAGTGCCAATACATAAATGATTTCACCTTTAAGTGCTTGTTATGAATAGATAGCACAATATACACTTTCATTATCACCAGTCAAAGAACACGTAGAGTGTAAAGCTCTGTGCTTTTCCAGCACCAGCAAAGGTGGCTGCTATCACAACGTGTTCTGTGGTGGAGACTGTAAACCAGATCTGTCACCCAGCTGAAGGGTTAGCCTGCCATGCTTCCCATCCTTCCTGTGGTGAAGGGTGTTCATACAAACTTACATGGTCTATCTACATGGGGTCACATTTTGAGAAGTAATCTGTCATTTTGCACTTTTTTGGCCATCTCTCCATTGGTCATTTGCAACCATTTAATTACACCAATTTATTCTGCTCATCAGGGAAGTCTGATTTCACAGGTACATCCATTGCACCCAAAGATTTCAGGTGAGAACTTTTAATGTGAACAGACCTTTACCTTACTGTGTGCCACAGCTGGTAGGCAGCAATGCCATTGCACATAGCAGTTTTGTAGTCAGAAGCTGGTTAGGAAACAAGGCAGATCACAGAGCTATCCATTGAAATGCAGTCGAGGTAGTCTGGCTCTGTAATAGGTATATTCTGTGCATTACTGTGAAAAAGTCACTTCACAGTTACTACATTTCCCCCTCTGAGGCAACTCTTCCCTAAAGAGTATTTCAGTGCAAATGTATTCACAATAGAAGAAGGCCTAGTAAATAACAAGTAACAATAAATCAAATATAAAACACAAAAATGTTATATTGTATGTGTTTCTGGAAATGTATTCTCACTGCAGTATACTGTCAGAGGCATTAAACATCTAAAAAGCTGTTTCTGCTGATCACTCCTGTCACTAGCAAGGAAGCCATCTGGGAATTGTCACAAAGATAGGTATGGCCTGTGTTTTGTCCCCTAACGAAACTATTCAATGCCCTGCTCACAGGGCCAGTCTGGGAGGCACCACCAGAGCCAACAACAGCCAGCACGTACATTGTAGGAAAATGTATGTGTTTGGCTTCGAATCCTAACTGCATACAGGAATATTTCTGTGTGTTTTTACACCAAATCTGAGAGTCTGACTATTTATAGACATCAGAATCAACCAAGTTTTTACTTCATCCAAGTCAGTATGCAACCATGATAGTGTCACTTTTTTGATAATACCTTTTCAGCTTTCTGTCCTACTTTTGCAGTTTTCCTTCAGCTAAGATTTGCTGAACCTCCTTAAACATACTTGAATTTTAATTCATTTTTTAAGCCTAACAAGCTCTTTCTCTGCAGCTGAAAGAGAGATTGGTGTGAAAATATTTACAACTCCCTCAGCTTCTGCAATAGTTTGGAGCAGCCTTTTCTTGGGTCATCCACCACTGACCTAAAGAGCTGAAATCAACACAAAAAGTTTCCTTTTATTCTGGTTTCTTCTGGTCCTGCCTCTGCCATGCCTGCCGTACCAAAGCCAGCGATAGCTCCCTGTGCAGGAGGTGGGAATCCACCAAGGGAAACCAGAAACAAAGATTTAGCCAGAGCAGAGAGTTGGAAATATGTGAATTTCAGTACCAACATACAGAATAAAACTAGAAACAGCTTCTTCCCCACTGATACAGGCCATGGTCTTGATTTCCAGCACATCTGCAGAAAGTGCCCACATGTGTGTTGGTCCCACAGTAAATGGGAAGTTCAGAAGGAAAAGGATGGAGAGATGCATCTTGCAATTAGTTATATATTTCAATATGGGCTATATCATGTTCTTATTAACCTTGAAAAATACTGTATTGTTCAAGTAATGCTACTGGAATGCAAATACTTTACAATAATTTGGAGACAGATATAGATAGATAGATATTTATATATACATACAGTGTGTACATGAGTAAGCTTAACCCAGTTGGAACATTATACTGCATAGGGGGAAAAACTGTGCCAGATATAATTCCATGAGCTGTATCATTGCTATTTTGAGAACTCAGCTATTTATATTTAATATTATGCTTCTGTTAGCATATGTTAAAAAATCCAAGTTGTCTTTTTGACAGTAAAATTGACATAAATTTACTTGTTCAACTTTTGTGGGGAGGGCTGAGCTCTGAAATAGCAGTGGTGTCACACGTTAAATCTCTCCCAGTGTGTGTGCTCTGCCCATCATCAGATGAAATTCTTGGGACAGGATGAAAAGGGAATTTCATTTCTCCTTAGCTGTCTTTCCCAAACATGTGTGTTACATCAGTAGACATATCCATGGGAAGGGGTTTGCCATTGCAAATGTACCATAAAAATACTGCTGATTAAAAAAAACCCTCAGAATGTCTTGTCAAAGCAAATCCAAACTCTTTTGGGAAAACAATTTGGCCTTTGAATATTTTAATAATAATCTATCCGAGTTCTTATTTGTTTTCATATTATTTTATAACATGGCAATTACAAGGCACAGTGGGAATACTGTTATATTATGGTGTAATAAGGATAATATTATATAATTGCGTAATATTATTTTATATATTCTATTTATATTTTTATTGATTAATATTTTAAATAGTTCTGATCACACCCTTTTTTTCTGAATCAAATCACACTAAGTTTCTTAATTTGGCTTCAAGTCTGTGACAGCATATATAATTCCAAACTTAAAAGCAGAATTTTAGGAGTGAGATGAATCTCCATTAATTTTATGAGCACAGTTTATCAAGTGGAAAAAATACTGAATATTTAGAATAAATTAAATTAATTTATCTTCTCTTTTTCTGCTTAGAATAGAGTTTTAGAAAAAAAATAATTATACATTTTAATACTGTGTTGGTTACAATCCCAACCTTGGTATAATGCATACAAAGTACCTATTACATTACAGCTCTAATTTTCTGTAAACTGTCTCTATTTTCCATCTCTGATTTGATATGTGCTGACCACTGCTGAGAGATGATGCCTAAAGGAAAATGCATTTCCTGACAGAATCATCAGAAATTAGCTTGATAAGAAATGGGACATGAAAAGAAAATGTTGGAGAAGTGTTCTCTTTTGTGACAAATTCAGCTGTTGAAACATCTTGATTAAATGCAGCTTCCAGTGATCGACAGCCTTGTTCTTAAACATTTCTTATTCTATATCAGCCCAAATATATGTAAAATGGGACTATTTTTGCCTCAAGAAAAGTTATCCTATTCATAGCCAGACATATACCTGAATACCCCTAATTAGAGGCACGCCCACGGTCGCCTTTTCTACAGCACGTGGGAGTCGTCCCACCCTGACCGTGGGAGTGGCAGCATCAACAGATGTTCACATTAAACTCAGGTACCATGGCTCCAAATGTTTGAAATGCTAAAAGCTACTTTACATTTTCTGCTTTGCACTGCAGCTATTCTGTTAGTAATAAGTATATTTCCTACTCTTGGGTGAGTGCGTAGAGCTGTCCTGACCCACTGTAGTGGTTTTGTGGTGGTCAATCAGTATGAAGAGAGCAGCTTTGTAGCAGTTCTTAGACTAAGGGACACAGCCTGAAAATGTAGGAGAATGTAACTGTTCTGGAGGTTGTTTTCACCCAAACGAAGCATTGTATTGACAACTTGAGCATTCTGAATGGATGTTAGCTAATTAACTCCTGGCGGTGAGTCAGCGCCAACCTCTGTGTTTCCCTTAACAAAGATGCTTAAAAAGACCCTGAGTGCAGCCTATTGCCTGAAAGAAACATCTACATCATTCCTAAGTCATCCATCACACAGGCATCTGAATGCTAGCCACAGTTCAGCTGACTACATTAAAAAATGTTAAAGACTGTGATTATACTTATTCCATGACAGAAACCTTGTTTATTAATATGTTTTTTAAATGCCACTCCACAAGTTAAAAGCTTTACTCACATTAAAATGCAACACATGTTTCTACACTGGATTTCAACATATTATTCATCCCTGGTTAGCTAATAGAGCTTTATTTTTTTACTTCAATTAATGTCTTATTCTTTGTAACTGTGTATTTCTGTTTACTGGGGAATGTGGAAATAATGGCAAACCATAAGATACCTTAATGCTATCTCATGAAACTATTTAACAATACTTTACCTGTTATATGGGCCGTAGAAAAGAAAAAAATTATCAGTTCCACTGGCAAAATCTTGAGCATTCAGCTTAATTTTGAGCATTTAGCTTAATACTGAGCAATTACAGTCTTGTAATTTGTTTTTTTCCCCTGCACATTTTTAGGTTTTTGATTTATGATAATCAGTCCTGTTTCTTTCTTTATATTTGGGTTCTGGTTTTGTAAGTGATGACGTCTTGGAGCACTGAAATTCAAAATTGAAGGGTGCCAGACTTAAATCCCACGCTATGTGGTAGTCTGAAAGATTATTTTCCACATTACAGTGATTAAATTAGGCCAGAAAGTACCACAGCCCCTGATGTGCATGCGGTAATACTTTGAAAGGACAGAAACAGTTCCCAACAGCTTCAAAATTGTCCAGCACAGAGTAGCTGCTGTGTGGGCTTTTATCCTCCTACAGATAACGTCAAGCATATCTACTGCTGCGTGCATTCTGCAGCCTTGATAAGAGGAGGAAGAAAACTTTTCAGGACTACAGGACACAGTTAAAACTAGAGCTTTCACTCTATCCGCTGGCAGATTTGGGGATTAAAATAGCATAACTCCAAGGTATTCTGTTAGTTTTATAGATATTGAGGACATAAATGCACTTGGATTGTATTTTCTGAGAGTCCCTACTAAAAAGGACTATGCAGCTGTAATACATTTAATAATTACAGTAGTCTCAAACAACTGCAAATATGACGGTAGTACACAGTGACCTTAGAGATGGGTCAGATAATTACTGTGCAGTGCCAGAGAAAACTTGAGGCAGTAAAAGTTGTTGCTGCTGGTTTTGCTGTTAGTGGTGGTAATGTGGCGCATTTAAGTTATGTAATAGATTTATATGTCAAATTAATCTTTTCCTCAGCACAATCCTAGGAAAGCACCTTTGTTTCTGTGTACCCTCTAAGGTACATTCCTCTGTGAATCATCAGTCTATGTTATTATTAGTCTTCTGCATTAACTGTGTAACATTATGGAAGGTGACTTAAGCAAAGTGACCTGTAGTGCTGCAGTGCATTTCACGGGCTTGAAAACTCCGTCGGAGGCAGAGGAAGGAAGTGATCTCTTGCAAGAGCTCACCTGTGCTTTATTCTGTTTATTTTGGTTTGTTTTGACTCGTTTTGTTTCTAACATAGCTTTCTTCTAAGAAGATGAAGGCTCTTGGGCAATATTGTTGATGGAAAACATGAGCATATTATGTATTATCAAATTAAACACACATGTAGTGAGTGCAGCAGGAAGAGAACTATCTAGAGTAAAAGGTTAAAATCCACAACAGACCTTTCTTGTGCCCGGATTTGTCTTGATTCCATGTTTTCTTTGGCAGTGAAACCAACTTAAGCAGTTCCCATGTTTCAAACAGTCCTCCTCACACCAGTTATTTCTGTTACAGGTATAGCTGCTTGAGGAGCATTAAGAGGTTTGGTTTTGGTTTGCTTTTTGTTGTTGTTTTCTGGTTTGGGGGTTTTTGTATGTAACCTGCAAGCTTTCAGGGACCTGCTTGAGAGCCTGCTTGGCAGTAGTTTCTCTTTGGGTGGCAGAAGTGGAATAGAGAGGTGGGAATGAACAGGAATGGTCATGGGAAGGAGGGACCTCAGCTGAATAACATAAAAATGTAGCTACACCAGGAGTTTATGTCTCCATGTTTGTCATCCAATGTTTGGTGTCATCAGGCTTTGCAAGATCCCCCCCACCCAGTGACTGGCTGCCTGCCCTTAGGGCCACTCCTAGGACCAGGACACTGTGAGAAGGCTGTACAAGATAATCTCCCAGAAGCCTTGATAGTCCCCATCTCTTTTTACTCCAGAGATGCACACAGATCCTTTCCTGAGCTGTTAGTGTGTCTGTCTAGCCATGCACCTCCCTGATCCTGACCTTGACTTGCTTTCCAAGGTTGTCCCAGACCTGCCCCATCCCTACGGACTTGCCTGGTGGTGTGGCCTTTGACCAACCCTGGTACCATCACTGCTGCATCGTGTGAGTGTGTGAGAGCACTGTCATCAGCCACACTGTCATCCCCACTCCCAGCTCTCCACATCCCTGTGGCACATCTGGCCTCATTGCTCCCTGCCATCCAGTTTCACACCAGTTTCAACAGACCTGTTATGGCTGCTGATGGCCTGGTCTTGTCCATGAGATCATCTCCTTCACAATTGGACCCAAGCAATGGTACTTCTAAAACTTTATAAGGCTCTTCTTCCAGAAACTAAGGCAAGTCCAAGAAATCACTGGTTTTGTGGCATTGGTTTTGGTTTAGGTAGGATTTGGTTTAATGGAATTTGTTGTTCAACTTCATGAACAGGCTCAGCTTGGGAGCAGATAAGCCTTGATTTTAGTGTAAGGAACAAGGTGAGCAGAAGGAGCTCTTAAGGTCAGCTGGTCACTTCTTAGATCCCCCTAACTGTCATCAGAAGCTACATCTGAGGCCGCATGAGGCTCCTGTGCAGCTCTGAAACTCCTCTGCTCCCTAATCCAGATGAGTCTTTTGTCACAAAAATGAGCCGCAGGTAGACAGAATGAATTTACTGCCTGATGGTTAAGGAACTTCTGTGCAAATCAATATTTAATTAGTTATTCAAAATAGAAGAGCTGCAACAAGAGCTCCTAAACTAAACCTGAAATACCCCTAGGTTAGGGCACTAATACATAAGAAAGGAGGGTTGAATTAAAAAATGCTTCTGAAGAGAGAGGGTAAACTCCTTTAAATTAAAAGTGAACACTCTTTTCCTATTTTTTCTGATAAAACGCTTTAACTAAAACTGATCCAAACTCATAAACAATTCCAGTCAAACTTGAAATTATATTCTGCATCAAATAAAAATTAATTATTTTTTCTCTCTGCATTTTTAAGATTTAAGTTCTGCTGAAATAGTTCTTTTTTGGGTACATCTGTCTTAAGAGAGACCTTCACCATCAGCTGCTGCAGGTGGCAGCTGTGTTAAGCCATTGGCCAGGACTCAGGTACATGATACCCTACAAAGTTAAGCTGGGGAAGTTATTTTCCCAGTATCTTTTCCCTTCCTTCCCTGAAAAAAAGATTATTTACATTACAGAGGTGTCAGAGTAAGTAATAGGTCTACTCTTGAGGTACCCATAACCAAGGGCAATAATTTAATTTATCATATATTTCTGTTTAGAACTTCAACCACCAAGTAAACATATCACTTGAGGAACTCGGGCAGTAACTTAACAAGAGCTGTTGCCTTTCCAGGCCCTGTCTCGAAGTCCAACACAATTCTGTAGGCAGGTTAGGACAATCTCCAGTCATCAAGTTATCTACTTATAAGAATTGAATGCTCTCCATTTGAGACAGACACTGGTAATTTGTCCATTTCTAGATAGTTTTCAGTGGCGCTCAAGTTAGTCACTGAGTCCTTTATTTTCATGGCAAGGACTCGAGGCCTTCCTAGCCCTTGTGGGCAACCACCAGCCTCTCAGCTGGGGTTATTTAAAGCAGAGGAGACATTGATCCTGCACTCTCTGATGTGACTGGAGAGTAAGCCAGTTCAGAGAATTAAGCCAGACCTTTCAAATAAAAGCAAATATCTTTCAAGAGCTGCCAATAGAGGCAGAACCATGGACGTGCTGGCCTAGACTGAAACTGTCACAGGACTGTCCCCTTTGGGGACAGTAGTTTCCAGCTGTAGGCCATAGTTTCTCAAAACACAGTAGTTCAGCCACTTGTGATTCTGTGACCATAACCTGAGGTTAATGGTGAACATTAGTTATGTCTTAATGTAGCTGGCATTCAGTGGAAATGACAGCAATTTCAGGCAATGGGTGTTTGAGGCGAATAAACATTTCAAGTCTAGGTCTCCATTAAGTTTCATGTCTAGTAGCCATGACAAAACACCCTCTCAGATTTATTAATGAGTCAGATGGATATGAGTGCTAATGAAAACGGACAGGTAGGTAATGGGGGAGGTACAGTCAGAACATAGGATTAAAGTCAGGTACAATTAAAGTTCAGATCCCTAGTCAAACACAGGCTCCTTTGGGGCCCTAGGTAAATCATTTATGCACAGCCTTCCAGTCTTTAAAGAGAGGATAATAATATTCATTACCTTCACACATACACCTTGAGTGTGAGCAGTTTTCCTGTTGGTTTTTTTTTTTTTTCTCAATTCTCAGAAGTGCCAGTAGATTACCAATATCATCATCACAATACTGGGCAGAGCTGCAGCTCAGCAAATGCTGTGTAGGTTTCTTCCCAGAGCTTCACTAATGTATTGCAGACACCTTTACCCCTTATCAGTTACACTGTTCTGCTCTAAGCTTAGGACAAGCTGCCAAGGAAAATACCTGTTACCTGTAGGATTGATGCCACATCATGAGACAATCAGTGACTCTCATGCTATTCCCAGCAGAGCTGCCTTTGAACACCATGTCTCTGGGAGTGACTTGAAAGACTCAGCACAATGACAGCACAAATGTCAGGTATTCAGGAAAGCAGAGAGAAAATACCTGCCCAAAGGTTGTAAAACAAAACCAAACAATGCAGACAAATTGCAAGGGAAGGAGAGGAGGGGAGGGGGTTAGTGAAACTGCTACATCAGGCCATCTGGATTGAAACCAGATCAGTCACTCTAAATTGGTGCTTGAGTGCTGAGCAAATGAACTACAGGAAGCAGAAAATCTGTGTTTGTATAGCTGCATGGTAGGGCATGAAGGAAGTGGTATTTTACACCTTAAGCAGATATTATGAAGCTGTTAGTAAGAAGTCAGGTGTATTTTGGGATATCCCCATGCACATGTACTGCTGACCAAGGTCTACAGCCTTTCCAGAACCAAGGCAGCAGTTAGTAATTAAATCTTAATGGTTGTCTGCTGAGATGAAAACACTCGGGACAGTGAGAATCTGAAGTTTAAGAGGTTCATCTCTCTCTGGAAAGTGATTTTGGTGCCAGGAAGAGTTAGTCCAGGCAAAATAGAGATATGGAAGACAGGGATTAAAAAAAAACAAGTAAACAAGCAACAACAACAACAAGAAACAAATAAGCAGAGAGATAATGAAGAAAGAAGAGATGTGTGTACTTGAAAAGAAAATCATTGACTTACCTGGGGACAAGCCAAACAGGAGTTAACTCACAAGCTGCATAAGTTTAGGTTGTCACAGAATGAAAAGAAACTCACACTGGGAATATAAAGAGGAGCTGTTATTTTAGGTAAATTTGAAGATTTTCTTGCTCTATTTAGCAGAGAATAAAAGTAATTTGTTTACCACTCCACATGCACCTGAGAAATAAGTTGCAGCTCAGCATGCTCATGAAGCTAAAATTTGGGAAAGGGCAATCTCAATCAAGGACAAATCTCAAGGACTGAAGTTAATCCTAAAACTATACAGATTTTGTTCAGGCTTTGGGGCTTAAGTCACACATATTCTGGTGTCTGGTCAACGTCTAGCCAGGGAGCTTAGCCAGGTCTATGACACACGAGTTATGTATATGTATACGTGCCTTTAAACAACAGAGCTTGCTTTTTGCCTTGGCATAGCATCAGTTGTAACAGAACTGCCTCTAGACCATGTTTCACTCTGTATCAAAGTCTGTCCAGAAAACAGATGAATTCATGTAGACAACAATCCATTCATTTAATTCTTCTACAGCATTTTCTCCACAAGTAATCTGGCTTCTGCTGATAAATCTGTTGGTCATCTTTTAAAAACAAAAGGCATTGAATGCGTTTTATAAAAATCTTCTTGTCTTTTTTTCCTTTCCCTCTCCTTTTCCTCTGTTACATCTGCAGCATTATTCCAACTGGTTTGAAATTGCTGTTTATGGAAATGCTTCGACTCACTGCCTGTGAGAAGTGGTCTGGCAGAGTCCTACAGCTCCAGGGAAATGGGGGAAATGGGAGTGGAGGTGCTATTTAAAAGCATTTCACTCATCAACCATGTCAGAGCAAGACTAAAAAGGGAGGTGGAGGGAAAGTTTTCCCCACAAGCATGTACTTCCTTACCTATGAGAAAAGGAATAATTGCTGTTAAGTAATCTATTATCCTTCAGATTTTTTTAGAAATCTGGATACAAGTATTTTGAAATGATGTACATAGAATCTTGATTCATCCTCTTTCTTCAATTAGATCTGTGAAAATCATCTCAGATATGGTAAAGGTTGTTGGTCTATTCCTCACTTTAGTTTCAATTTACCATAACCTAACTAAGCTCAAGGAAAGCTCAGTCCCCTTTGATAGAGGCTGAAAGACAGCAGGTGTTTCACTATCCTTGATAGTGCTTAAACTTGCTTAGGGAAGAACGAACTAATACCATATCCCAGACTAATCCTGCTTTCTTAGGAAAGTCCCCTGCTTGGTGATTTTCAGAGGCTGATATTTTGCAACAAAAAAAAACCAACCAACCAACCAAACAAACAAACAAAAAAAAAAACCAAACCACAAATAAATAAATAATGCTTTCAGCAAGTTGGTTTTTCTCTCTAAAAAATCCATTACTTCCTTCAGAAAGCAGCTTTTAAAATCAAAAGAAAAATCAGCTTCTAAAATCAAATTGGAGATTGGAGCCAGACCCTGCTTCTGAATTTGTCAGCTTGCAATATCTTGGAATGGAAATTCCTTGCAGCCCTAGAATCATCACATCATTCTAGCCTGACTCTCTCTGGGAGCAAGGCTCGAGAGGTTCCACTGTGCTTCACATGTATATACATGTGTTAGGACCCTGCAGCTCAGCTGTGAGAAAGGTAGAAACCTCAAAGATAATTTTTTGAAAGTTTCTTATGAACAGGCAGCAGAGAGAAACTCTCTGCATGCTCTGAGGGACCACTTACATCATGTAAGCTCACTTTATCAGTAACCAAGAAATCCACACTGTGGGATCACTGCAGCAAAGATCCCAGTCAGAGCTCATGAATAACTAGAAGAAACAAACCCATTAGCAAAAGGTCCAGCACTCTCAGAATAACTTGTTGAAAGTCATATTAGCTCCATAAATATACAAAGAGTCTGAGCATTCTTTGTTTCCCTTTCCTCTGCAGTTTGGAGTGTTGCCAGAAAAAAAAAAAAAAAAAAAGAAGAACAAAAAGACAACAGACAAACTTCAACGTGCAGGTTCCATATTTGTGCTTTTGTGATTGGAAACAATGTGGTCCTTCCAAATGGAAATAAAAATGGGTTTTAGCACTATATGCTTCCTTTTCTTCCTCCCAAGTGTGATATAACAGGATATGGTTGAGTAATAAAGCACTTCAACCCTTTGGAATTGGAGGGAAGAGCATGGAGCTGTGGGACACTGCTGGCCAAATTACCTTCTTCAGAAGAAAACATCCCAGACAGATGTTTGAGTCATGTCCACTGCCATCTGCCAGACAGAAATAAGCCATGTTTGCCTCATTAGGGTGGAAATGATCTTCTTTTGTAGTCAGTGATGACCTGCTGACCTGGACCCCAACAGCTCAGATCAAGTCTGCTGAGACAGCTGATGCTCCCAGGACCATCCTGTCAGTCTCATAAAAGATGAATTAACCAAACTTCTCCCCTCTCCTTATGAAATAAGTCACACTATTAGGATTCAGCCAACTTCCCCTCCCCTTGGTTCTTGATTGAAGGCAACCAAATGTCATGAACTGTGTAGCAGAGCATCCCTAATCATAAGAAATCCTCCCGTGGCCCAGAGCCTGGTGAAATTCCCCTGGATGTGGCAGTGGCATGAGGTGGGTTTTGTAACTTCTATGAAGCCTAAAGACCAACTCTGGGGGTATTTCCAAGCTGTCAGCACCCCAGCAGCAGGAGGAACTCAGTCAGCCCCTGGCAGGAACAAAGCCAGAGGATCAGCTGCTTTCCAGCTCTCATCTGAACCGGGGACTTCCAGGTGCTCCCTGCAGCTATGGAGCCAGAGCAGGGCTCAGGAACTGCTCCTGCCAACTGTGTGGGACCCTCAGGAACCACCAGCCAAACACACAGCACTGGGTCCAGGGGGGGTGGCACAGTGGGGGCTTCTGGATCCAAGAACTCCAGTTCAGATCCAAACATGTATCCCTGGTGCTTGTGCTCTGTGTGGGCACGTGCAAGGTTATGTGTGTGGGTGAGCTACAAGGGGTTGTGTTTCCCAACCTTCCTCAATCTCAGCACCCTGTGAGCATTTGGGAAAAAAAAAAAAATAAATAAAAAGGGCCCTCTCATAGGCACTTATCCAGCAAAAGATCTGACAACAGTTGTAAGCCTGTAGTTAAACAAAACTGTCAAATACATAGAAAAGGGTAAAGTTTGTATTCCAGAATTTCCAGTTGTTTAAAGACCATCTTCCACTCACTTTAGTACTCCAGTTCTGCAAACAGCCTACAGACTGAAATACTGGAAGATACAACTGCTGAGCTGGGACTATTCTGAAATTACAGCCTTTTCTATCTTCACAGGTAAAGCATCCCGTTTTCATAACATCAAATGGCTTCAGAAAGGGAATGTACATTCTGTTGTTACAAATTCTGTCAAGATTACCTCTCCCTGAACATCAATTTCATAGCCACTGCCACACTACAAAGAAGATCCCTCCTGTTCAATCCCCTAATAAAACAACAGAAGCATTATAAATAAGAAGTATTCAAGCTTTTCAACTTGTGACAATTTAAATACTGGAATATTATTTTTTTCTGCTTTTCTTTAAGACTGGTGAATTATGGGATCAAAACACTCCTTTCATTCCCCCACCACCTCAGGAAAAAACAAAAAGGTTTTTATCTGTGCTATACAAAGCACCTGAGCTGTGCTGGAATGTGTCTGACTTGATGCAAGCAAGCAAGCACAGCATGGGGCTTACTTCCTAGCAATGTACAACCTAATTAGATGGAGACACAAAGTTCTGCTGTAGAAGGAGAGATTCTTCTCAACTTCCATATCAGAGGATCTTTCTATCTCTTCACAAAGTAACATCTTTCCTGCTTACCATGAGAACGAAGATTTAGGATCTCCATAAAGTATGGGAGTAATGGTGGAAAATAATTGGAAAGCTCAGCACTGCATGCAAAGATATTTGACTATAGCAGCAGCTACTGGGTTTTCACCTTTAGTAGGCTGGAATTTGGATAAAAAAAGTAGGATGTTGGCAGCCCAGAAAAGCATAACTCTGTTTTTTCAAGTTTGAAAGTTGAAGAGAAGCAATAGATAAATAAAATACTTAGCACAGCAGTAAACACATTACTTTTTTTTTTTGGTTTACAGAACTGTAATTTTATGATTTGCATTATTTAATTTTCATTAGGCACTGAGAGGAGTGGAAAGGTGGTTCCCGCCTGTGCCCGTGTGCTCACAGGGACACGTTGTACCCACTACCCTGGGGAGCTGCTCACGTGTGTGCTTAGCAGTGAACTGCAGCCATTGTGCTGCTTGTCTTCTGTCTGACATCCCTGCAACAACACCCAGACCAGAGGCTGCGTTACCCTGAGCTGGCAGGACATGTCAGTGAGATGGATGAAGGCTGTCTTGGCTTGGATGAAAAATCCAAGACTGATAGCAGGAGGAAAGTTTTATATGGACTCTCTCACTGATTGCCAACGCCAATTCTAACAATTTTTTTCTTTTTACTATGATTTTCCTTATTAGAAAAGTTCTTGTTTTTTTCATCTTACAGTTCTTTGGGTTCACTGTTCCAATGCTGAGTGGTTTTTTCTTGCATGCAGGCAGAAATTGCTACTGGCTGACAGCAGTCACAGTTTTAACCCTCCCCTCCTCAACTCTGGGAAGAGCAAACAGCTCTGAATGCCTGATGTTCTTGGGGGGTTAGGGCTAAACTGGTTTTCTAACCCTTAAAGCACAAAGATTTCTTCCTCTGAGAATGTCCTTCTAGCCAAATGATTTTAATATCCTCCTTCTAGGGTTTGGAGTAGGTATTTTTTTTCTTCCTTTTTGTTTACCATATAGGCATCCAGTGTGTCAGGTAGTGGTCTGTAGAAGTGTGACGTACAGCCTAGTGCAGCTTATCTAATACAGCCTGTCTGGCAGTCAATTTCCAGCACATAGCATTTGTCTCATGAGCTGTGACTAAGGCCCATATAGCTTTGATTTCAGATCTCATGACTGACCCCATACAGCTGCTGTTTGCAGAGATGTCATACTCAGGCAGAGAGTGTTAATGCAAACCTTCTTACCCTGTAAAGATTAGTCTGCAAGAGATTAATCAAGGGAAATAAAACAAGGAATAGACTAAAAAAAAAAGAAAACCACCAAAAAACCTAGGTATTGTAAAGCTGTGTTAAAAAAAGCCCTAAGTGCATCTACAATACACCTACACACACAGACATACATAGGCAGGTGGGTATTTTTATATGCTAAGGTGTATATATAGCAGCACACTTCTGTGCTCTTTAAAAAAAGATTAATATTCACTGATGGCATTCAGTAAATAGCATTGCATTCATATTCAACTTACAGTCTGTCAATTAAGAAACTTGTTCCAATACATTTTGCAGTCAAAAACGCATAAATTTCAATCACAAACAAATCCCTCTTTTTTAAAGAAAATCTCCAAAAGCTGCTTCTTTTACTGAACCTTATTTTATGCAAACCCATTTATAATAGAAGGGTACAGTAAGTATCCTAAACTAACAATTATAGATGACGACATTCTCTTTCATTATCCAGGATAATAAGCAATTTTGATTCCTTGGAAACAAGCAGATTCTACAGCAAGCCTTCAACAAATAAAAAGATGCATAATAGATGGTAGGATCATATAATGTTTCTTTTAATTTCAGGCTTTCTTCTGGATGACAACTTTATACTGTAGACTGAAGATTATTTGGAACAGAAAATGAGATATCTTGAAAGTAAGATCTTTAATTGGATTTTAGAAATATTATTATGCTTTCAAAAATGATACTGCCTTGCCTGCAGTGCCAGAAGAGGTGTTGAAATTCACAGTTCTGGGGGGGTGCTTTTGTTCCTTTTTAACTGACTATAAAGGCATTCCTGACTCAGAGGAAATCCTCACCTGGGCAGTTCTTCCAGCATGGCCCATGGAATTAAACCTGTCTTTAGAAGGTAATTTTGCCAGAAGAAAGCAAGTCTTGCCCCCTCCCCCCAAAAAAAGGTACATGAGAAAATAGGTGAAAAACATTAGCAAGAATGAAATAGAAAATCACTCAAAAGTAGTAGGTGACAGCAGCACATATCTATTATTTTTTTAACATTCATACCCCATGTATAAACTGACCTTAGTTAGTTGGCTTTTGTTAGCTTTAGTTAGAGCCAAAGTGACAGTCTAGGAACATTGAGATTACAACTCATAACCTGTTAGTTAGAGGGGTGGAGTCTACGTCACAGCCTCTGCCCAGTCTGGCTCACAGAGCTGGCTCATTGCTGCTTTCAGCTCAATTCTAAGGAAGCAAAATCAGGAAAGGATTTACAAATAATTGTAAATAGATGAACAATGGATCTCTGAAGGACATTTTCAGATTAATTAAAGGAAGGAGAAGCCTGAAGGACTTAGGAATGGATTTTCCAGGAGACTAAAGAGGTGGAGTCGATGTCTCCTTCCACCCTCCCAGAGAAACACTTTAGTGCCACCTGACACCGTGTGCAGGATTCCAGCTGTGCCATCCCCATCTCCAAGCACAGCAGTGCTGTGTCATTCCCCTGATTTGAGACAAGTACTATTTTCTCTGCTGAGGTAAAATCGCAGGACGTGCTGCCTCCCTCCAGCTTTGCAGCCACAAGATGGCATATGAAAGGACTGAGGCATCGAGTGCACCCCAAGACATGTCATCACTGAGCAGGGGGGACACAGTCCAGCTCCTATTCTGTATTTCAGAAGAACACATGTTTAAATTTTAGTTGCCTCTGACATGAATGTCTCAGCAGTAACTGAAGGATCTCTGTCCCATTACTCCCAGTCACACACGCCCACGTTACACAGAGACAGTTTGGATGACTATTTGCGTTAAGCCTCTTTCGTGAGGTTTACTATATGTTGCAGCTTTAAACAAAACCTCTAAACATAAAAGGTAAAAAGAAAAGAACCATTAAAGAACCAAAAGATAGAAAGCACATTAAATTTGAAAGCAGGTGTTAGATCAGATGGAGGAGAAGAACAACTCCAAGACAAAGAATTGCAGATGTGAAAACTTTGGTTAAAAACCAGCAGAGAATATAAAAGCTATCAAACGACACTGCTGCTAGTCCTAAGATAAAATTAGTTTGTTCTTATTCCACATGAGTCTTATGGTTGCACTCTTAAAAATCAGGCCATCTACTCATATACCTCTCTGGTAAATGTGCTAATTTTTGTAACAACAGTTCCCTATTTTTTCTCCAAATAAATACAAGTCTAAAATGTATACAAATGTATGGAGAGCTATACAGACTTCAATACATAGCATGTGCTATCAAAACACAGGGATTCTTCAGTCTTGACCCTTCACTAGGTGGTTGCCTATTCTTTTCTCAAGAAATGTTGTCCCTTCCTGGTTTTCAGATGGAGGACACAGATAATGGAGTATGAAAACAAAAATGTACAAGAAAGAAAATATTTACACCTATTTTATCCAAACTGAAATGTTCCTTGCCACTTAGATGTAAAAGAAATTGCAGCACTCACAAAATACTTTCCTTACTGGCATGATAAAGAACCTGCTTTTGAAAGGCAGATGTCTGGGATAAATATTCATTCTGGCAAGCCTAGTGTAAAACACCCTGATTCTTTAGAGAGGCATTAAACAAATAAACGGAGTTGCTTTGGAAATTAAAAAATTAGAAGATAATTTGTGCCATAGCAGCCACAAAGGAAGGCCGAGTTGCTTGTAGGCAACAGAAGGAAGCTCCAAACAGGAAACCTGTGTGTGTGAAGCCGTGGTATTACCAGTGGCTTACACAGCATCCTGCTAGGAAACACCACGTCCTAGCACATGCAGAGGGTGCAGGGGTGGATTTTACAGCCCAGAGCTTTGACCTGTTCTATAGGAAGTGTCTGATTTTATCTTTAAATCACTGCAACTCTTTCAGCCACTGCAGGGGTTAAGAACTATTCCTTCTGCACCAGGTAGGGCGTTGTCTTCACATCCAGACAAACATCTGAAGGGAATAGGGATCAAACTGCACAACTGAAAGCAGTGCTAATCATTTATGCATACTGTTTGGAAACAATTCTCAGGTTTGAAAAGTGCCTTTTGAATAAATATAGACCAAGGAAATGTAATCATCAAAAAAGACTTAGACATCACCCTCTTCAAAAAGAACAAATTATAATCACGACATGTAATAGCTCTTGAGCAACGTTCACATCCCTGTCAGGGGTTTTGAAAGATTGACAAAACAAGATGTGGATATTAAATGTTTGGGGGTTTTTTTTCTTTAAAAAAAAAAAATGCACACGATAACAGTTTTCTGGCAAGCTGAACTGCACAGTTTTTGTCACTTTTTACAGCCTGTCTTGATTTATAGGAAGTGTTATCTCCAGTAGGCAAAGCTACAGTGCAAGGGGAACTGCTGTCTCTGGCCATGCACAATTGACCCAATTCTTCACGTGTAGAGATTAAAAGCAAAGACTCTGAAAAATCTAAACTTCCTCTAGTACATCTGGATTCCGGAAGCTCCACAGCACTCCCAGGTTATGAACCCCAGAAGCAAAAGTCTCCTCCTTGGGACTATTCTTTCTCTTTGGTATCCATTTAAAAAAGAATGAGGCCATTTCTGGTGGCTGTTCCCTTCATCCCTTGCCCTGGGTTTGCCCCAGGAGCCCTCAGATGAGCAACCTGGGGAGAGAGGGAACTAAGAGAATCTTGTCCTCCCTGTCTGCCATCCACCCACACAAGGTTGCTCCACTGATCAGGGCTGGAGGCTACAGTTTCCCTCTTCTACCAGAAAAAATGTGTTCCCAAAGTCATATGAGCAGCTTCAGAACTGTCCAGTTCCCCCTCTGCAGCTTCAGCAGCATGGGAGCCAGGCCATCAGATGCCATGGCCTTCTTTCTCCCACAGGCAACTTCTTGCTTCTCTTTTCTGTTTGTATTTTAATTTCCAGTAGCAGGGGCAGGCCTGAGAGTCCAGCACCTCATCACAGGAGCCATACCTGGGGTTCACCTCTCCCACTGACTCTCCCTCTGGCTTCTGCTTCTCTGCATTGGATCCCTGGGAGAAGAGGAAGAGATGAATGGGAGTATCTTGTACATCCTTGATGCACTGACCTCTGCTGCAAGCTGGTTTTTTTCTTGAATAATGCGGATAAAGCATCATCAGAGTGTTTTTCTCCACTGTGGTACCCACTTTCCCACACCCAGAGACATCCCTCTCCCATCTCAAACTGAAATCTGCATTCACCCTACGTCACAATAACAACAATGGATCTATTTCTTAGGGTCTGTTTTTCTGTTTTCAAAGCACATGGAATGAACAAAATCCCCATCTGTTGCTTTCTATCCTGCTGCTTTAATCCTCGGAATCAGTAGCAGCGAGACAGCGAGCGCTGCACACGCCAGAGCTGCCCCGTCTCCTTTCTGCCACACACCCTGGCTGGGGAAGAAAAGCCACTCGAGCTGAAAAAAAAAGGTGACAATTGCAGAGCAGTGTCTGTGAGGAGCTCTCAGCTCTGGGAAGGACTCACTGGTCTGAAATAGCCCGGGTCTGTAGATCTCCAGGGCATGCTACAAGAAGGCTCCTTCTGCTCACACTGGTGGTGACTGTGCCGCCTGCAGAAAAAGGATTTGTGTGAGCACTGTAACAAGTGAAGGGAGTGTGGTCTCCTGCTCTAAGTGTTGACAGCAAATTAACATCTTTTTCCTTACTTATTTTTTAATAATTTGTGCTGAAGGAACACTCGTACACATCCCAACAAGATGAGATATAGGCACAGACAAGTGGTGATCATTGTACCTTGATTTCCCCCTGCCACCCTCCTGTGATGTAAGATGCTTCTTAGCTGTTATTTGCTAGCAATGAGCTATAGGCTCCTGTTTCCCTTGCACGGGTGGATCTGCAGCCTAGCCAGCTTCTGTTAGCCATCATACACTCAGCTTTAGCCTTTAGGCACCAGCAGCTTTTCTCTCTTTAGTGGAGCTGGGAACAGGTGTCCTTTGTGTTCACTTTGCTCTACTGTGGAGTCTCTACTACAAGGAGGGAGATGAAGGCAGGGTATGGAAAGGTGATTTAGAAGTGAAGTTATTAAAAGGGAGGCTGGTGTCTCCTCTCAATCCCAGGTGGATTTCCTTTTGTTTAGTCTGCCAGAAAAGCAGAATATTTCCTGCTTTACATGCACAAACAAAAATATAAGAAAACAAAATCAAAGATGTTGAGAGCTGTGGGCTCAGAGGAGACAATAACACAGGAACAAAACAGCCCCCTCCCACTCCCCCCAGTTTCCTTGGATGGCACAAAAGAATTATAAACAAAGTTCTACAGCTAATACGTTGCTGATACACAGTGATATATAATATTGTTCATAAAATTAGTCACGTGTTATTGCACAATGTCATACGTTCCATAAGAGCTGCCTATTTAGCAAGCTTGATCAAGAACATTAAATATGAGAATAAGGAAAAAACACTTAACATTGTTGAAAAGTAATTAAAAATATATTTCACCATATGCTTCTCCACTATTACTTCATTTCAGCAAAACAAATGCCTGGAGCATTTATTATCCCCCATCATTTTTTAAAGAGGTCTAATGTTCCCACTTGGCACAGGAGACATGCAGATAAAATGAATCAGCCCTGAAATGAATTGTGTGAAATGCATTTGTCTGAATTCAAACAGCTTCCCTGTAGTCAATACATGAGCGAGTGCTTCCGATCCCTCAGAAGGCATATCTCTGAAAAACAACTGGGTTCTGCTGGTGATACACTGCCTGTCATCTTGGCAAAGGCTGAAATGTCATTAGCTTTATTAGGGGTCTGCTGCAGTCAGTGGTACAAGGTTCATCTTACTAATACAGCCCCCAAACAGCACTGGTATTAAAAAGACAAATTAAATGAAAAAAAAGATAAATAAAATACAGATGCATCAAAAAGCTCTCAAAGCACAACTAAACTCATGAGGCTAAGTGTATCCATGGTGCAATTATGCTCTTTCCTACATTGTGATGTCAGGAATAAATTTGACCATGGGGTTTTAAAGGATGGATTATGAGCAATTTTATTTCAATTCATGGTGGACAGAAGAAGAAGGCATCTTCTTTAATAAGTGATGATCCAAAGAACAGCAGTTTGCAGGGCTGCATCCAGAGATTTATTTCAAAAAGTGATGTATTCCTGGACAGTTTATGAGGGGCAATATTATTCTTTGGAAGAACAAAGGCAGAAAAAAAAAAAGTCCTTTTTTGTGTCAAGTGCTGGGAACACCCATAATTAATGAAAATAATATATAAACACAGCTGGCTAAAGATATTCATGCTGTGTAGTTGATGCAGTAGTATACCCATTACTGGCACTAAAATGTGAGCTGGTTGTCTTAACACTGACTCCCTTTGAACATGTGAACCCTGACCCAGCAGCCCGTGTAACAGAGCTCTGCCATTCAGCCCTGTCCTGGCACAGAGCTGAGACAAGTGACCTGAGACAGAAATCAAACACAGCAGATTCCTCCTGGCTGAAGGCAGGCAAGGAATGCTTTGGAAGTGACGTGAGAAAGCCCCACAATGCCCTGTGATGGCCAGAAATAGCCTTTCCCTTGCTGAGAGCAATGGGGAGAGACAGGGAACACTGAAGGGGAAGGAGTATATTAGATTGGTCCAGAAGATCTGGCTTTTTCTACATGGAAGGAAGCACAGGGGAAAATGTGGTGGGAATCAGAGTGATGT
This sequence comes from Ceyx melanurus, assembly GCA_024611195.1. NCBI lineage: Eukaryota > Metazoa > Chordata > Aves > Coraciiformes > Alcedinidae > Ceyx > Ceyx melanurus. The sequence continues at coordinate 148,203 of JANHGL010008786.1, forward strand.
GGATGTGGGATTTGGGACTTGGAGCAGACTCAGCAGGAGCAAACTTCCCCAGAGTACTGCAAAGCCCATAGCATGCTTTTCCTGACAAATAACATGTATTTCCTTCTCCCGTCTCCTATGCTCCCCAAAGATGGAATTGCAGTTCAAACACATTCTGTTCCTGTCTGAAAAACAAAACAAAAAAATAAAGTGCAGCACTGGTTTCAAATGACAGCTACAAATGGAAAAGTTGGATTGAAATGTTTCAGCTGCAAACCACAATGGGGCTTGGTAGCCTGGAAATCCTGGAAACTTCCAAGTCAATCATGATCATTCAGTGCTGACCACCATTAAAGAACACAGCTGACATTGGCAGACCAGGAAAACTGTCCAAATCCTTTCAGACCCATGGTAAACCCATGAGAGTTGGCAGAACTGGGTGATCTTCAGCAAATGCAGTTTTGTTCCAGTTCCAAATGACAGAAGCTGGTTATTCAGTTCAGGCTCTACAGATGTTCTAAGATATTCTCTTCCAGCTCTGGAAGACTGTTTTTTGGGAATGGTTTATCAGGAAAGAGGACAACAGTGATGCAGAGAGTAAAGGTGATGCAGCTGGGGAATGTACCAGATTTGCATCTTTATCAATGGGACCAAGGGCACATGCTGATCAATGGATCCCATCAATACTATCATGTATTTTGAGCACAAGGGTCATTTGCCCTTTACAGAAGAAAATAATCCAAGTTTGAATGAGCTACTTTAGCATTTTCAATTCCTGATTTGATCCACTCTTAAAAGTTTTGCTGACATTACTGAGCTGAACAGAGGTATGAAAAGAAATCACAGTTTAAAACATAATATGCAGACATAGTTCCTCAAGGAAGAGACTTTACTCTAAACCAAAAGAGGAACAGAATTTTTCTATTGTAAGCCACATTTCCACTTCAGAAGTATGTTGGTGTGGGTATAGCTACACTGGTAGACCATTGTAGGTGCAGATCATGCCTGTAAAAAGTATTTAAGTACCAAGTCTAAAAAGTTTACCTAATCTTTGCAAACTGATAAGAGGTCTGCAAGTGAAAGATGCTTTAGGAGCATAAACTACCACAAGATTAATTACTGCTAAAAAATAATATTTTGCTAATTCAGTTAGCTGAAAAAATCTTCTGCGATTTTATTAGGTCTTAAATCAGCTCTAATCTTATAAAGATTCAGCATGGTGGATTTGTGGTATCAAGCTAAAAAGCAGAGGGAGGAGAAGCATCAATTACACTTGGCACAGCCACTCCCCAGATTAGCCCTATATGCCCATCAAAGGCATCCCCTGTATACCAGGCTGGGATATGTGTTCCAGGCTCCTTTCAGCTTCCAGGCTGCTGCTAAGAAGGAGTATAAAACAGCATCATAGCATTGTTATATCTATTCCTCTGTTACTGTGCATATTACAGATATTAATGCAAGTTCCATTTTAATTATATAGTATTTTTAGCTACTCAGAGTGACTGAAGCTCACTTTTTTTTTTTCCCTAGCAAGGATATATATTGTGTAAGTATAAATTAGCTCTATTTTGAGCTCCAAAGCAGTGCATAAGACTGTTGCTGTCCCGATTCAAAGAAAATTAATTTCTGCCAGAAAGAGAAGGAATAAATAAGTGTCATCTCCTGATGAACATAAAAGCAGAGGAGGAAACACATATGTGATTTGGAAACAGGTTTACTCATAGATTCAGAAGTAATAAATCCAATTACCTTGCTTGATTCATCAATAAATGGGAAAGTAGTATTTGTTTTATTATCAAATTAAGTTATTCTTTGGAAGTAATCCACTTAAAATAATTGTTTCCTAGCATCAAGCAAAAGTAATCAGTAAAAAGGAAGATAAAATGTCTCTCTACTGCTTTCTGCAAAAGGGTCTCTCACATTTATTTGAGCACCAGATTATCCCATTATAAACGGTTGCAGAGAAATGCAAGGAATCCAGATAAGTACTGCTTTTATAACTTCTTTTACACTAACTACCTAGCACAGGGGTTTAAAAGCAGAAGTTATCACACCCTAGATCTGGAATCAAATGGTCTTTTGGGAACCCTGCAAGTCATCTGCTGATTTTTCTGTCGTCAGTGAAGCAATGTTGGTGAAACCTTTGATTGCCAGGGCTGAAGGAGTCTCAAGTGTATCTTGTGCTCAGGGACTTTACTCTCTGTGTGCAGAGTGTAACAATATTGGCAACACTGGCTCACCAGTATTGACACAACAAATACAAGTTCACCTATCTCAGGAGTACTAGTTGAAGTAGAGGCAGAAAGGGATGAAAAGTCTACAAGTAATCCCTTGTTGCTAAAATGTGTTCCTATAATTTTTATGATCTACCTGAGTGGAACTTGCAAACTTAACGTACTGAGCAAAAAAGGGAGAAAAATACTTGAAAACTTAACCTTCCTTTTCTAAATCTCCTTTCTGCAACAACACAGCCACATCCTCCATGATCTTTGAACTCTGAAACAGAGAGGTACCTACAGTGCTGTCTCATATTCAGAGGCTGGCGTGCAAAAGAATTAACTATCCATCTAGTTTTTGAAAAGGAGATCATTAATCACACCAGTGCAGACAAGCTCTTTATTTGCCATCAAAGATCTGATTCATCTCATGCAGAGTGTGATCCAATGGTTGGATCAGAGAGATCATCTGGCAGACCAGAAGTTTTTGTGTTCACTTTATTCCAGCAAGACTGAGAAGGTTTTCATCCATCTGCTCGGGAAGCCTCGGTGTGTTTTTGGGGAAGAGGTGACCCGACTGCCACTGCAATGCCAGGCTCCAGAACGGACTTAAACACAAACCTGTGACTCACTGGTGAAAGATCAAATTTTAAATGGCAAGTTTTCTATCTTTGGAAGAGTCACAGTCTGGAGCAGCCTTCTGACAGTGTAGGCATCAAGAAAATGACCAATTTTCAGCTGTAATTTAGACAGGTTATAAAAGGTATTGCATGAGGTCATTCTCCATGAAAAGCACCACAGTGGGAGGACCTGGTCCCATGACCCAGAGACTCCTTTTTTTCACCTATATCCTATGCTCCTCAATTTCTAGGATCTGCAGTGATGTACCAGACCACAGGTCTCTAATGGAAGCAGCTTTTAACCCTTTGGCTATACAGGCTAGAACGTATAAGGAAGCTAAGATCGGGCTGAACAGCAGCTGAGCTGCAGAACTCTTTGGAGTTCAAGTATTTGAACACTGCAATCTGTTTCTGGATGCCACTAATACGCGTGTGGAGGTTGTATGGATTTATCTAGGACCATATTTTTAGCTGGCAGAGACTCAGCTGAGGGCATAGTTACTGTCTAGAGATGGAACCAAAATGTCAAACTACAAGATCTAAAAATATTAATGTAATTTCACACAGAATAGTGATAACTATGTAAGTAAATACTAATGGAAGTTTGTTTCAGGCTGTGGGATAGGCTATTCCATTTTTTTTCTTGCATTAGGCATTGGTCATGTTGATTTTTAAAGATTCAATATCCAAATATTTTTACATACTCAAGTGAAATATTTTGGTTTAACTTTGATTACCTTATGAAACAGTGCATTTCCAGTGTTTACCAAAAAAAATCCAGCTAACACAGCATTATAATATTTTACAATTTTAGAACATTTACATAATCTTTAAAATAATAATTATATCTTTAAATGCTCAATTTAAAATGCTCAGAAGATACTCACACATTAGCATGATGATTGAAATTGCCATTATAAGCATTATATAGAAATTATAACTGTGCATTTTGCTTCTGAGATAGTTTAATCCAGCATTTTCATTTAATTTGTAAATGAAATTGCTGCACTTGAAATTTTAGGAAACCTGATTTCAGCAGAGAACAGTTGAGTAACTGATGATGTATCAGAACAAAAATCTGGATAGTCAAAGGGAAAGAAAAACAACAGTGATTAAAATAAATGATCAAAGAAAGCAACTCAGATATATAAATTAAAACAAATACCTTCAGGGTCCTGTGAAGTCTGAAGTATAACACTACGGGCCAATTTTAGGGAGACAAATCAGAGGAAGGATTCTGCAGTGAATCTAAATAAAGTATCCTGTGAGCACAAGGATTAACCACAGTGCTCTACATGAAAAATTAATCTATTTTTGTCATCTGGAGTCTATGACTCCATATTTTTCAGTTTCACTATAATAGCATTTGGGCTGTTTTTTCTCCTCTTTACCAGATTTATATATGACTTTTTCACTAAGAATTCATTTGATCAACAGATTAAAAGCACCTCTGGAGTCTGCACACAATAAGGCTGCATTACTGAGATGGGTGGGCATTTTTCTTTGTGAAATTCTGAATTCTGAAAACAGTTGTTATTTCCAGATGTGAAGTCCACAAGTCTTCAGTTATGCTGTGGATAGAATTCAATACTGAGATCAGCAATAAGAGACTAAAACTGGACAGTGAGGACCTTGTTCCCATAATATTTGAGGACTCAGGATGGCTGCATCTCTGTTCCCAAACAGGGAGTGTGATCTTAGAAGATACTTAGCTATAGCTTTTCATTTCACAGAACTGGGCAGAACAGAGCAACAATTAAGTAAAATACTTCATTTGTGTTTAAAAAGATAAATTATCAGAGCAGACTCAAAATACCCAAACATTTTTGTTAAACAGTAGCTTACAAAACCCTGTGTGATACATAGAGTAATGAAGTTTATTCCCAAAGGTTAGGTTCTGGGTGCAGTTATCAGTTCAGACTTTATTCATTATTGCTGAAAGACTTTGTGGGACAGACGCAAGAGCTGCCATCACTCTGTCTGAACGTGATCCCCACAAGGGTGAAACTCACACCCAGATGACATCAGAAACACTTAGAACCTTCAGAAACCAATGTGGAAATTGTCTTTTACACTCAATTTTTCCTCCAAAACTCACACAGAGATTGATTTATTTTTTTTTCCCACCAGCATGGGGAAAGCAGAGTCACAGGGTTCCCTTTCTGTCTGTGACTAACAGCTGTAGGTCTGCAGATGTTGGGCTTCACTTGGTAGAGCACAGTCACTGTATCCTCTGTGTCAAAAGGTGGTGATCTTGGTTTTGATGTGCTGTTGTTAAGTGGCAGAGCTCCATTTACACTTCTTGAAGGTCTGGACCGGTGCCTCTGTCTTGGTTTGTCCTTTTTTTGCTAGCTGAGCTCAGTGAACTTACATTCATACAAAGAGCACAGACTTTGAAGTTGTCAGAGGCAGGTGTCAATGTTATCATCAGTAGCACTTCTGACACGACTTCAGCTGGGATCCTAACTGCATTTTTGCCAATACACAATCCTTTAGCTTCCTCTAACTTAGCATAATTGTATTACAGGAGTTTCAAAGACTCCTTTGAACCAAGGTACAATTAACATCCCTTCAAAGGACATTCCCACCCAGTGGTTTACCCAGGTAAACTTCCTTTCTACAGAAAGGCTCTGTTTAAATGTAAATCAGCTTCTTCACTTTTGGAAATAGCTTCCACTCTCTTCTCAAACACTTTCACACCAAGACCTGTCTTCAAGGCCTGGTATGTTACAAGGTACATTTTCAGCTAGAAAGCAGATAAATAGTGAAGCTAATTTTAAAGATGTAGTTGATTAGCAGAAAATGATTAGCAGAAAATGAGTGTCTGTCTCTAGATGACTAGACCATGGATTCAAGTAAGAAAAGCTACTGACAGTGGGTGTCCTAGGTAAAAGATATCAGTGGTCTTTCACCTTTAATCTAATTTTTAAAGTTTCCCAAGAAGTCTTTACTGCAAACTTTAGCTGATTGGAAACTGAATGGCAGCTGTAGGAGACAGATGAAGAATGGCCTGAATGAAGCAGACTGAATAATCCTCTCCTCCATCCACTGCTGGGAAAAGAGGAGACTTCAGCCTCCAAAGCTGGCATTTTAGCACCTTTAGATAGCACGAAAATACACATTTAGACAAATCCAAGAATCTTAATCTCTGCATAGTGTAATTTGGGATATCATCTGAGATTATCTAATCATGCACATCCTCTTCCTAATCCAGTCACTGCTGTTGAATGGGAGAAGATAAGGATCCTGTTCATAAAAGCCTTTCAATGACAGCGTTTAATTTAATCATTATTTTTAGGAAAGAGAAAAACTTTATAAGCCTTTTAAATGACCCCATGGTAACATCTCGGCTGGCAATTATAGGTGAAGGTACTGTGCTATAAGAAGCTTTGTGATCTCATAAGAAATTCTTCCCTTTCCTTTGCATCTAATCATGTTACAATTGCCAGTTTATGCTGTGTTCAAGCCATGCAATTTCCAGGGGCAGGCCATGTGCTGTGAACATTGACAAGTTATACATCATACAGTATTTACTAGAATTTGGGTAGAGAATTAAGAGTTTTAATGGTGAAGCTATATCTCATTTTCCAAAATACACAAAAAAGGGCTTGAACTATTGCTTCTGGGTTTTTTTCTTGGATTACCAAAGACTAATTTAATGACGCCTGTGAGAAACAAAACCCTCAAAAAAAAGAGAGAAGGATAGGAGAGTTTTGGTCATATTTAAACAAAGGAAAGTATTGCTAATCTGTTTGAGTTTGTTCTGAGACAGATGTTCAGCCTTTAGATGTCTTTGCATAGGAAATCTCATAAGCTTCATCTTTTCTAAAATATCTGAATCTATGATGCAATACAATCTCCATCACAGGATTTTTGGTCAGGAAAACATAGTTTACAGATAACACATAACCACCTTTAGGTCTCACAAAATACCACTTAACTGTCAAGCCAAGGTCATATTTTTATTCCTGGACTGCAAGGTGAGCTGTGTATCATTATATGATCAACTTTAAAGTTCAGTGTCAAAGAAATCTAACTAACTTCTGCTTTTAGTGATCTACACTACATACTTTGACACTTTTTGTTCAAAAGAAAGAACAAAATGCTTACAAAGTTCATTTTGCATCTGGCAAATATACGTGTTCCTGGACTAATTCTTTCAAAATGGGAGGCAAAGGAAGATTTAATCAAGTAGGTTTAGCAAATTCACCAAGTCCTTATGATCACTATGGTCATGCTTTTAGAAAAGATCACAAATCTCAAACACAGCTGCTCTCAAAAACAGAAAAACGAATAAAGCAGAACAAGCTTAAGCTCCCAGAAACTTGTTTCTTGCTGTGTTAGTCCAGATTGTGTCTGGGGTGAGGAGATAAAAAGCACTGGATTCAAATTGCTCCAAAATTGAAGCAAAGCAGGGGTGAATCAGGCCATTAAATTTGCAGTCAGATCTGTTGATTATCTGTAGTGCTTTTAGTTCTGCTGTTTTAAAATAGCTGGGTTTTCCTTGAGAAGACAGCATATATCACAAACAGGTTAGCACTCCTGAAGAGCTGTCTTACAAAGCTGAATTCTCAGATTGTCAGATTTGATATTTCCTTATAAATTCCTCTTCAAATTAATTTATAAATCCATAGGATCTGTGGAAAGGGATCAGTCCTGGGAGCAAGCTTCAACCAGGGAGCTCTTCTATTCCACTGACATCAAGGTGTTCTGACTTGCTGTATTAGGGGGCTTTGTTGTTTTTTTGTTGGTGGTGTTGGTGTTGTTCTGTTTGTCTGTTTGGTTGGGGGATTTTTTTTGTTTATTTTGGGGTTTTTTTGTGGTTTGGTTGTTTTGGGGTTTTTTGTGCTGCCAGCTCATACCTGCTGGTGCTTCCTTCTTCCAAAGAAAAAAGATGGAAAAAATACCCTAAACCTTTCTTGGTATTTATTTAGCCATCAGGTTCATATTTTCTATTGAATGAGAATGTATTGCTCATGCAAAAACTGTGTGTTCATTTACATTTGCTCATGCTAATTTCCATACTTGTTTCTTTGGCAAACAGTCATTTAAAATACTGCTTATCCATAGGTATGTTTCTATATGGATACATGCATGAATTCAGATACTATTTTAAAAAGTTTTTGTCTGCAAACTTTGTGTTATTTTGGCGTAACTGCCCAAATAAGCATCAGTAACAAAGAAGTTAGCAGGTCCTAGTTGGGAATAACCTTAAACAGCTATGCTTTAATCATGTGGTGATCAACCTTGTATCCAGACAGAGAGCATTACGTATTTCCCCCACAGCTATGTAGTCATTTGTCATACACATTATGAGTATATGGGAAGGACATTCTTTAAACAAAGGCAGCAAGAAATAAAGTCATCTTCAATCACTGTCATGAATATTCTGTTTAATTGCTGATGGCTTTTATTTCACTGTATTGCAATGCCTGTCTGTTGTTTTGCAGTCAGGCTCCACAGCAGATCAAAACCAAGTGGGCTCTTCCCCTTCTCAACAGGCCCAGAAGTGGGAGCAGAACCTGCCAGTTCAGGCTGGTATGTGCTGCAGGGCTATGATGGTGATGCAGGAGGAAAGAGATTTCTCCCTGACAAGGCAGAAGACAAATACCCTTCCGACTTGCTCTCCCTTGATTGAAATGACACACTGCTACATCTTTCTCTCCTACATGACTCTTACAATCACAGCTCATTATCCTTGACCTGTCCTTAACATTGTACAGTCTGCCTAAAATGAAGGCTGAATAGTCTTTTTGACTGCACTGTTCCCACAGAAAACTTCTGTTTGTTTTGTCAGGAGCTGTATATTTTAAAAGAGTATCTACCTTGACAACTCCAAGAGACCTTGACTGCATCAGGAACGAGTTCTGCTCTTTTAATAGAAACATGCCTTCTTGACAAGATGTAAGTATATTACCCATAACTGCCTCTGCTCTTCTCCTGTTTGATACCCAAAAGAGGAGATATAAAACAGAGTGTGTGGCTGGTTGGCCATGGAGAAAACAGTAATTCTGTCCTAATGGCGAAAACAGGCAATTCTGGAGAGAATCCAGTCTCCAGGGAACAGAAATCAGAATCAAAGACCATGCTGATGTTAATTGCCACATGCCATGGTTTTCCCAGTTTAGAAAATGCCACATTCCTTTGAAGCACCCACGGAAACATCTGTGGCTTTGTGGGTTGGGCCCTGTTAAACATTAACTGCTTACTGCCACGGAGTGGGATCTCTCATCATAGCCTCTAATCTGTTTGACCAAAACACTGCAAAAGAACCAGGGTAAGATTTGAAAAGCCATCTACCCAAAACTTAGTAAACATAAATAATGTATTTCTTCCTGGCCTCAGCCTGCGTTAACACAGCAACACAAAAGCAGCCTCGCCATCGCTGCTGAGTGCAGCTAATGGTCTTTTTGTCTAAATTACAGTTGGTCCCTGTAAAAGTGTCTTTCCTGCCAAGTGCGGTTTGTCGAAATGCTGAGTCAGAGGAGCTGGGAGGAGGAGGGACCAGCAGCAGCAACGGCAGCTGGCAAGGGACTCGTAAAATTAATGGCACTTTTAAAAGCAGGCTAAAAAACAAGAATGGTTTTGGGCAAAAAGAGAAAAACTGGAAGGCACATAAACTGGAAGGCAGGATAAGTTACAATGCAGCAATGTAATATTCCCAGAAGGGAATATCACACTGTAGTGGTTTGATGACATATAGAGTAATGCCTTAATATTTAGGAGTAGATCCTTTAAAAAATTCATATGCTTCCTATTGGACTAAGGCTGAGATACGGAGGCAGGTCACTATACATCAGCACAGTGAGCTGCCCCGGGAAATTTGAGGCAATTTGCCCCAGTTCAGCATTCTGTAAGAGACTTAAGTAAGGCAGCTCACTTTGTAATTGCCCGAGGACGCACGTTGGCCGCTGTTGTACTTCAAGTGATAAGCTGTGGGTTCTTAAGTGACAGTAATTCACGCTAGTATCCAATGTACACGAAGTCTGAATAGTTGTGAGGGCGTTAGCCAACTTTCTGACTTCCAGTTGGGAGAGGAATTTTGCCACCTCATCTGTCTGAACTCGCCCTCAGCACTACCAGACAGCCACGCTTTCTGAAAGACAGAAGGTGACAGGGCCATGCCAAGCAGCAATGACAAGAAGAGATGAAGTATAATTTGCTTCTTACACTTGATGCCTGGAAATGGGAACAAGAAAAACAGTAGGAAGAAGTAAACAAAAGTGGAATGATGTTCAAAGTAATTTAACCAACTCCCAACTTCTCTGGCCACTTGTCCCTGCTCCTTATGACCCTCCCTCAAGAGCACAGAATGGACTATGTGCATTTGAAAATTAACCCAGAATGCTTGTTTTCCATATAGTAAAGTAATTTAGTTCTGTGAACAAGCTCTGGGGTCAGTGTAACAAAGAGGGCAAGAACAAGTGCCTGTGAAGCTGTTTTAGCCAGCACAACGCTGGAAAAATATTCATGTGACTACAACCACCTTCTAAATTTTCAATGTCTTTTCCTGCTTCAAGCTCTAATTCCAACCACTTGGGACCTGATCTTGTTTCCACTTAAATAAATTGCAGCTTTGCCATTAACCTTGATAGGAGTAAGATTGATGCTTGATAGGTAAAGGATATGATTTTCCACACTTCTTCAAGGGTAGTGTGGAGGAGTACACCAGCATCACTGAGTCCAGTCCTCCACACTGACTGCTCTGTGGGAGATACTTGGTCCCAGAGGAAACAGAGACTGATTTCCACAAGCCCCTCATACTCCACAAGCCCTATATACCTCACTGAAGGGCTTCCAACACCCCATCACAGGAGAGCAAGGGCTTAGCAAGTTGCAGCCAATGCCACAGAAGGAAATATTTCTGTTCTGTGAGTACAGCCCTTTTCATCAGTGCAGAAGGTGGATTCCATGCACAGTGTGGCTTCCTGAAGCAGCTAATGCCAAGCAAAGGGTGTTCTGCCAGAATCCCACCACAAAAGAAAGGCCCCAGAAGGAGGGAAGGACCATGTCATCAATAACTGAAGATAGCCGTCAGTTACAGGGTAACTACATGTGTAGGCTACCAAGTTCAAAGAGGATAAACAGAAGCCAGCTTGCAGCTTTGCCACGGGTGGGAAGTCAAGGCCAGGAGGACTGAAGTTTGGTTTAAGATTGCAACCTAGCACAATTACAGAACAAGTTACTTGCCTGGAGCAATGAAGAGTCTTGCATTCCCTAGACTGGTTCTTTTTATCTCCATGAAGAAAGTAATCACAGCAAGGCTTTCTTTTTACCCTGGACACTGTTGCCACCAGCCCTGTTTCTCACCTTTGACAGCGTTTAAAGGTTTTAGTTCTAGTCTGCTCTTTCTGCATCTTTTTCTCTCTCTCCCTACTCATACTTCAAAAGGATTGTTGATGCAGATAAGCAACATAAAGGGGAAATGGACCTTCCTATGCTCCCTTACAACCTTAAACTTAATTTGCAGAACAAAATCAGCAACACAAACCTGAAGGGATGTTTTGAGAAGCAACTAATCGATTGGTACAGTGAATGTGTTCAGTTGTGATGTTGATGGCTCCCTTGTGGAGCAGTTATACAAAATAATAATTAATAATAATAATAAAAAAATTATACCCTTGTTTTCTGTATCATACCTTTGGTTTCAGAGTTGTTAGGGTTTTGGTTTAGTTCTTTAGGACATAGATTCATTGCATTTAGCTTGACTCAGATTTTTATTTGTGAGGATTGTCACAATTTAAGAGGCTAAAATTATTCATGCTTGTTTTATTTATTTTCTGTAAGGAAGCATTTTGCATATCAATTGAAAATATGAGGACACTTTCCTCAAACCGTTTATTATGGTAACTGTTAAAGAACACTGCCTAGGGTGTACTGAGGAAGCGAATGATACATGTCTTCGGGCATTCAAATGTCAGACTGGGCATTTGTGTGCTGCAGGAGCAACCTCTGGGCTTTCTGCTGATGGCTGAGCTCTATTTTACATGTACTTTCTCATCACTACATTTTATTGTTGTTCGCAGAGGCTCACTTATGCATTCCTTTTCATTCCTTAATATTTTTCCGGAAGAAAATCTGCCTGAAGCATTTTATGTACTGATGGAAGTTCTCCTTTCTTTTGATTTAGGTTTTTATTTCACTTTTTTCTAAGAAAACTAGACAAAGATGATAAACTGGGGTATGTAAGGACAACAGAGACACAAATATCTAGACAGAGAAATTGGACTGTGGCTCAAGAAACCAGTTCGGGTTTTTACAAACACCAGGCAAAGCTACCTGGAGTGCATGGCGAGGCCCTCCAGCCTCTGGCCGCTTAGTAAGATACTTTCTCTGCCACCAACTTGTTTACTCCTCCTACCCGTGGCTTGGTTTTTGTTTGAGTTGTTTTGTTTTGTTTTGTTAAGTTCTTCTAGTCTTCTTCATTCTTACTCATGGTCTGTCACCACAGAAAGGTAACAAGGTGCAAGGTCTGCAGACTGAACAGGCAGATTCGTTTCACAGTTGTCAACGATTGAGTTTTCCTGTTCCATTTCACTCCAATTTTCAGCCTGTAGCTGTTGAACCAGTTCACGGGAGCTGACAATTGTTCGCTGCTCTGTTAACAGGGGGCAACTGGTAAGAAGAAAACATCCACTTCTGTACTTCCCAGCCTGATAGTTCCATTGCTAAACACGCAGCTCGGTGCTGCTCGCAGAACCCGTCTGCAAATGAACTTCAAATGCCTTCGCTGTTCTCACTGTTCCTGGGTGCTGTGGACGTAGTGCTGCCAGGGCCGGTCTGTGCAGAGACACTTGGAAAAGCTATGGCCTGTTAATCGCCCATTTAACAGGTTAAATGAGCACACATAAAGGTAGGATTGTGTGTTTCAGAAGATTTAAATGCATGCTTGTTTCTGTACTCGTGGATTTCCCTCTTTGCTTTCCTTGAGCTGTATGCTCGCCCACTGCTGTAGGCCACGACATTTTTCGCTTTGAGGGAAATCGAGACAGGCTGAAGAAATACAAAGAATAGCTGAGCAGAAGTGGAATCCCAGTTGAAATGGGCGTTATTGAAAGCAGTGCCTGTGGGCACAGCAGCCCTCCCTCCCCGCAGGAAGGGTGAGGCTGGGAGCAGGGGGCAGACATGAAGCGGTCTGTGCTCTTCGGGAGGCTGCCGATGGCGGCTCCTGCCTCAGGGCTTCAGCGCGTCTGTGTTTTGCCTCATCCCCTCTGCAGGCTGGTTGGCACCTCTGATCATTTTCAGTTAGTAGATGAGGGAGAAGGAACACTAAAGACACGTTTTGAAAAGTAAATTTTAAGTAAGTTTTAATCATAAATTGAGTAATCTCATATTGGTATGATTTTGAAATGGCTGGGCCTGGTTCAGGGTGAGAGATCTTACACACTGTGGCATCCCCTGACTGCCCAATACTGGCAAAAATGGTTTCAGTTAGGTTTTGTTTTGGTTCTATTTGTGTGTGTGTGAGGTTTGGGGGTTTTTAAAATAACTTGCTATTTGCCCTGGGGTGCAAGATGTATGTGTAGCTCAGTAATGCAGATTAATGATTAGTGGTACCAGCTGACTTCGGTTTACCATGAGTCTAATATATTTGAAATCTGATTTTCTTTTCCAGTAGGATAAGTTCTTAAATCCCAAGGTGCCTTCTTAATATTAGAGCAGATATTGCCTCTGCTGAAATCATATAATTGTGTATTCATGGCCAACTCCTAGAGTTCCCTAATCTGGTTTAGATAGTGCACTGAGTTTGTTAATAGCAAACAGCATTTTTTATAGCTGGCCCTGCCCTGGATCATTCCAAAGACTAATATTTATGGGTAGAAGGGAGTTTGGTGGTGTTCCAGCAACAACCAAAACATCTCTAGACACGTCACAGACTGAGCCACCTGCATGTTATATTTTTGTGTTAACTTTGAAACCAACAGACAATCTATTTTAGGTAACATGTCATTAAACATAGCATATATTA